>CAXAJV010000277.1:15000-16196 GCA_963969225.1 Xylocopa violacea | reverse complement strand
ACGCGCTATCTCAGAGTAAATGAGCATCCACTGAGTTGAGGAACGAAACAAAAAATAAAAAATAAGCATCCACTGAAGAAGGCAAAAGAATAAATGGTATATGTCATTTCGACACGATCTGTTACGAAACAGAGGAGTCTCTCGACGAACTTCCAAAAGGTGTCCCGTGTCGAATGCCCAGCGCGCACTTGGTACGCGCCAGCTCGCCTGAGGAGGGCGAGATACAAAAATATACTTCAGCGTGACACAATTGTACGCGCTTGCTCGTCTATGCCGAACAGCACGCTTCTCTGTACGCGCTATCATAATGCCCAGCGTGTGAGAGCGTGTGTAGTATCTCTGTTATAGTCAAATGGAGTGCCAAGAGGTACTACGCGTTCGCGCATTAGACGATAAAAGGTATTCTTTATATACATATTAAACAATACAGCGTGACACGATTATAACCGCTTGCCATCGTCGTTGCCCAGCATGTTCTCGCAAGAGATGTTCGTGCTATAGACGATGGAGAAAAAAGGTGTACGATAAATCAGCGTGACGCAATTGTACGCGCTTCCTCGCCTTGATGACCAGCATGTTCTCTGTACGCGCTATCTTAATGCCCAGCGTGAAAGAGATGTCCGTGCTTTCGGCGATATTTGCCCAGCGTGAAAATTGCATACGCGCTTGCATCGTCGATGCCCAGCATGTTCTCTGTACGCGCTATCTTAATGCCCAGCGTGAAAGAGATGTCCGTGCTATAGACGATAAAAGGTGCCGTACACCGATATAACAAGCGGTGACAAATCGTATACGCGCTTGCATCGTCGATGCCCAGCATGTTCTCGCAAGAGATGTCCGTGCTATAGACGATTAAAGGTGACAATATGTATTCAATAAATGACAAAAATGTGCCCAAAAATATATAACCAGCGTGAAAATTGTATACGCGCTTGCTCGTCGATACCCGACAAGTCCTCGCAAGGGGATATGTCCGTGGTAAAGACGATGTATATTTTCAGCGCGAAGTGTATACGCGCTTACTCGACACGGTTCAGTTGGAAGGCGACTTGTGAAGTCGATTTTGGGAACGTACGATTTTTGGGAGTGTCTCATTCTCGAAAGAAAAGAAAAGAAAGGAAAAGGAGAGGAGGAAAAAATGCAATACCTCGGTATTATTGAACATATGTGCTAACCGAGGATGCATTTTACGAAAT
>CAXAJV010000277.1:7500-10000 GCA_963969225.1 Xylocopa violacea | reverse complement strand
CTCGTTGGCGATTAGGGTCTGTATAATGAACCCGCCGTTGCGAGATCGAATCTCATTTATTATGCTCGCTTCGTGTTGTCGGGTAAATAAAATTATACAGACCGCGCTCGAGGTGTTGGTGTTGTTAACCGACGAGTCCTAACGAATTTTTCTTACCCGAACGGTAAGTTATGTCGTCGACTTTGCATATTCGACAGGTCGAGTGTGTACCATTATTTTGCGTCTCTGCGTGAAAGCAATACGCCGCTGGTACTTGTTCGTTTTCCCGTTTCACAATTGTGCTGCAAGCTCAGAGGGGACTTGCTTTTTGCCATAGCCTCGTTGTCGCGAGTCTGAGAAACCGGCCGTTGCGAGATCGAATAATTTATACTCGCTTCGTGTTGCCGGGGAAAAACGGTAGACCGCTCGAGGCTTTGGCGGCCGAGTCCCAACGAATTTTTTTTTTTTTTTTATCACCTGAGCTCTGAAGCACAGATCGTGCAGTGGATCGTGGAATTTGAGGAACTTGTACCACGCACCTGTGTTCGGGTTTTGATCGTGTCGTTCGTTCAGAGGGGACCGCTTCGCCGAGCGAAGCCTCGTTGTCGCGAGTCTGGAAACACACCCGCCGTTGCGAGATCGAATAATTTTTTATGCTCGCTTCGTGTTGTCGGGTGGGTAAAATTATAGACCGCTTCGAGGTTTCACGGCGAGTCCCATCGATATTTTACGACTTACCTGTACGAACGTCGTCAACTTCTCGAAAGCAATACGCCGCTGGGTGTTGGATATCTTTCTTTTTTTTTTTTTTTGTATTCACTTCCACGTGCCATTCGTTCAGAGGGGACGACGATATATTCGCGTTTGCGTATTCTTCCTCGTTGTCGAGAGTCCCTTAATAAACCCGCCGTTGCGAGATCGAATTTTACAAGCTCGCTTCGTGTTGTCGGGAGGAAGGGGGGACCGCCTCGAGGGTCTGCGCGATACGCGCGAAGAAGAGTCCTAACGAATTTTCGAAAAATTTTATCTACCTGGACGCGTGGCACACTGGCGTGAATCCGAAAGGATGTATCCTAAACACCCTGAAACAGGCGTGTCCGTTTCATCCGTAGGACGGTATCGTGTCGCCGAGAATTCGGGCGACGCCCGCGTCTCCTTCGCCGGAGACGTTTGGGTCTCGACTTGTTCGAAACTTAGTACGAAGAGACTTAACAATTAATAAAAAATATACATATACGATTACCCTGAACGGTGGATCACTTGGCTCGTGGGTCGATGAAGAACGCAGCTAATTGCGCGTCAACGTGTGAACTGCAGGACACATGAACATCGACATTTCGAACGCACATTGCGGTCCACGGATACAATTCCTGGACCACGCCTAGCTGAGGGTCGTTCACGTAACCAGAATACTGCTTGCGTTGCGTTTCGTCGAATCTTTTCTCTCCGGTGCTCGAATCTGCCCGCCGTCGTTCATTCGAATTCCATTTACGAACGTTTCTGAGTTCGGGCGCACCGAAAGGGAAAAAGAGGAGCGATACGCGACGTACGAGCGATCGTTGGACGTTCGTCCGAGTCGTCTGTGGCCGTGCCCCGAGACTATATGCGACTGGTGTAACGTGTGCGCGCGTGCGGCGTGCGTTAAACGGGTTCACGGAAATCGACGGTGTCGATCACGGACTCGCGCGAGTTCTTCGTGGCGTCGTGAGTCGTTCGTTTAACCGGACGACCGCCCACGGGGAACCGCTTCGTGTTTCGACTGCCGATTTTGTTCCGTATTCCAAATTCGCACACCCGCCACACACCATGACCACTCTTCGCGCGTCTCTTTAACGCACGATTGATATGCCGCGCGCTCGACGTCGTTTAAAATGAATTTTTCTTTTGCCGCAAGACTGAGAGAATCGAATTGTTGGGAACTCGGTCGAGAGAGAGAAGAGAATATACAAGAAAGAGAGAGCGAGCGACATCGTCGTAACGTGAGGGACGATGATGCGCATCCGATCGTTCGAAGTTCGCACAGCCCCAGGGTGTTGTTGCGTTCAATCATCAGAATAACCCGTTCTCTCTCTGCTCTCTCCGCGCGTTGTGCGCGTATACCATGTTTTGTGTAAGGAAGAAATTGAGCGGACCGTCACTCGAATACATACAATGTATATAGGCCGTCGTTGCCGAAGTCGATCTCGAATTTTATTTCCATATGCCGTCGATTGTCGGGGACCACAGACAAACGCGCGCACGGGGACGCATTTCCTCTTCGAACGCTGATGATCTTGGGATGTTCGAATCTGACCCCAGCCACGTTCGTCGAGACTCGAATTTACCGTGCGTCCTCGGTGTGCTGCCTCTGTCTGTCAGCCCGGTGTCGATCGGAACATTTGGTATATATATATATATGGTCGATTGTAACGTTTCTGGCCTGTGACGCGCGTCCGCAGATTCCGAAGCACAGAACTCGAATCGGTAACGCCACGCGCAACGAGGAGAGTCGTTTAGAGAAGTAGATACGGGAAGAGATTGT
>CAXAJV010000277.1:0-5000 GCA_963969225.1 Xylocopa violacea | reverse complement strand
CGGCGGTGTGCGCAGAAGGGTCTGGGCGTGAGCCTGCCTGGAGCCGCCGTCGGTGCAGATCTTGGTGGTAGTAGCAAATACTCCAGCGAGGACCTGGAGGACTGATGTGGAGAAGGGTTTCGTGTGAACAGCCGTTGCACACGAGTCAGTCGATCCTAAGCCCTAAGAGAAATCTTACGTAAATGTGGTGTCCTAAAAGCATATACAAAAATGCTATCGAATTTGAATTGAATTGAAAAAGTGAGCGAAAGACACACACCCATTGGGCGAAAGGGAATCCGGTTCCTATTCCGGAACCCGGCAGCGGAACCGTATACCAATCCGGGCCCTCATAAGAGTGTTCGTCGGGGTAACCCAAAATGACCTGGAGACGCCGTCGGGAGATGCGGGGAGAGTTTTCTTTTCTGTATAAGCGTTCGAGTTCCCTGGAAACCTCTAGCAGGGAGATAGGGTTTGGAACGCGAAGAGCACCGCAGTTGCGGCGGTGTCCGCATCTTCCCCTCGGACCTTGAAAATCCAGGAGAGGGCCACGTGGAGGTGTCGCGCCGGTTCGTACCCATATCCGCAGCAGGTCTCCAAGGTGAAGAGCCTCTAGTCGATAGATTAATGTAGGTAAGGGAAGTCGGCAAATTGGATCCGTAACTTCGGAATAAGGATTGGCTCTGAGGAGCGGGGCGTGTCGGGCTTGGTCGGGAAGTGGGTTTGGCTGACGTGCCGGGCCTGGGCGAGCTGAACGGGCCGCTGCTTCGTGCATGCGTAACCCGGAATCCGAGCTCGGTCCCGTGCCTTGGCCTCCCACGGATCTTCCTTGCTGCGAGGCTTCAGAGGCGGTTCGCCGTATCTTGTCGTCCTCTTCGGCCGCCATTCAACGCTCGGCTCAGAACTGGCACGGACTAGGGGAATCCGACTGTCTAATTAAAACAAAGCATTGCGATGGCCCCCAAGGGTGTTGACGCAATGTGATTTCTGCCCAGTGCTCTGAATGTCAACGTGAAGAAATTCAAAAAAGCGCGGGTAAACGGCGGGAGTAACTATGACTCTCTTAAGGTAGCCAAATGCCTCGTCATCTAATTAGTGACGCGCATGAATGGATTAACGAGATTCCCAAACCTGTCCCTATCACGGGCACGGAACGGTGATCGTGCACACCGTTGGGGAGTGGCGACCCCACCCTCCGAAGCTGAAGAGTGGTCGGTCTAGTCAGCCGTCGAAACAGGAACGGTGAGTGATGGTGAAAAATTCAGTAGAAGTGGGCACTCAGTGACCTCATAAACTCATCCTGTCGACATAAGCAGGCAACTAGCCCCTGGCATCTGTGTCTCGAGTGTCTAGTGAGACCTCGTGCACGAAAAACTCGAAAATTGCGTAGGGGACTCGTCTTGTCAGCTAGACGAGGCCCCACAAAAACGTAAAGTGCGAGCACGTCTAGATGTCAGTTAACAGGCAGTTTGTCGACTTCCGGCCGATCACTCCTCAAGGTATTTGCGCGACTACGGCCTGGCTCGTATTTGGCTAAGGCTGGGAGACCAAACAGTCTCCCGTCGAGTCTCGAAAAGGGCAAAAATGCCCTAGTCTAAACAATCAGGTGGCCGACCCACGGATCGGTCATCGCATGGGTCCCAGTCGACCAACCGAGCGTATCGAACGCTCGGACGGTCGACCAGTGGATACCCTATCTCGAAGTCGAGACTCCGCTCATTGTCCAACGACAACTTATTTCTAATTACTCGGAAACTCGTTCCGTCTTACCAGCTCAACGAGTTCCCACCCACGTGTACCGCCCGCAGTGCTCACTGCGGAACTCAGGTGCACCCCGGCAGGGCAGCGTCGGTGCGCGCTGTTGGGGAGTAACGACCCCACCTTCCCGATCCGAGAGAAAGCACCAAGAGGCAGAGCGGCGTGTGATGCGCGCCGATGGGGAGTGACGACCCCACCTTCACTCCACGTATGAAGCATCACCCTCGAATTCAATGGCTCTCGCGTGAGTCTCCTGAGAACTTGCCTCAGGAGACCGCGGCCCAGGCAGGGCAGCGCCGGTGCGCGCTGCTGGGGAGTAACGACCCCACCTTCCCGATTCGTGAGAAAGCACCAAGAGGCAGAGCGGCGTGCGATGCGCGCCGATGGGGAGTGACGACCCCACCTTCACTCCACGTATGAAGCATCACCCTCGAACTCTATGGCTCTCGCGTGAGTCTCCCGGTGTTTTGCACCAGGAGACCGCGGCCCAGGCAGGGCAGCGCCGGTGCGCGCTGTTGGGGAGTAACGACCCCACCTTCCCGATTCGTGAGAAAGCACCAAGAGGCAGAGCGGCGTGTGATGCGCGCCGATGGGGAGTGACGACCCCACCTCCACTCCACGTATGAAGCATCACCCTCGAACTTTATGGCTCTCGCGTGAGTCTCCCGGTGTTTTGCACCAGGAGACCGCGGCCCCGGCAGGGCAGCGCCGGTGCGCGCTGTTGGGGAGTAACGACCCCACCGTCCCGATACGTGAGAAAGCACCAAGAGGCAGAGCGGCGTGTGATGCGCGCCGATGGGGAGTGACGACCCCACCTTCACTCCATGTATGAAGCATCACCCCCCCTAATTTCGCAAATTTCATGATGGCTTCATTCGATCCTAAATACTCCGGAGGTAAAATAGCCCTCCATTCGGATCTCCGGGTGAGGGCAGGATCGGGAGGAGTCATCGTGGCGATGAATAGGTCAAGGCGGGCGAACATCCTTCGGCCCGAGACCTCGCCCCCAGGTGATGGCCCCATTGTCGAGCAACGAAGCCGCCCGGTAACGCGCTCGATGACGGCCGCTCCTCGGCATCATCGCCAAGCCGCGACCGGGTGTGCTTCTGCTCACACGACTCTGACGCGGCCTCTAGGTATCAGCCTTCGCGCTGTCCAGATACGAATCACGAAATGCGACGCGAGACTCAGGTCGGATCCGGTATCTCCGGCTGAGTCTGTGATAGGAACAAAAATAAAATCAAGCGATAGCTCCGCGAACCCTCCCTCCGCGACCGCGTCCCCCCACAACCCCACCGCGCCCGCGTCCGCGTCCGCGACCGTACCGACGTCGACGACGACGTCATCGTCCGTAATCGAGACCACGGGTATTAGGATACTGCAGCTGAACATGCAACATTCAGCTACAGTTGCAGGCGAGGTGCGTCAGCTCGTAGCCTCGAAGCACTTAGACGTCCTGCTGTTGCAGGAACCATACGTCAGTTCTTCGGGCACGAGCCACACCGTTAGTGGACTAGGGATCGGGGCGAGGGTGGCGGCCGTCAGTTCACAATTCCCGTGGGCTGCGGTTGCCGTGTGCAACCCTCGCTTCGAGATGGTTTTTGTCTCGCAGCTAAGCACGGAACACTGTGTGTGTGCAGAAGTGCTAGCGCCCGGCTTCTCGATATACGTCGCATCATGCTATTTCCAGTATAGCGACGAAATCGAGGAGCACCTCAGACACCTCGAGATGGTGTTTCAGTCTCTGAGGGGGAAGAGACTCATAGTGTCGGTAGATGCCAACGCTCGGTCGTCACTCTGGGGGCCACAGAGAACAGACGAAAGAGGTGCGATGTTCGAAGCGCTCATCCGATCGTTTGGCATGGAAGTTGTGAATGACGCTCGGCAGCCGCCCACCTATTGGTCGACGAGGGGTGAGTCTTTCATCGATGTAACCCTGGCGTCGCCATCCATGCTCCCTTTCGTCAGGGGCTGGAAGGTAAGGTGCGGTTGGGCCAATAGCGATCACAACGCCATAGATATCGGGCTGAGGGTACCGAGAGCCAAAGCGGCGGATCGGGGTGGTGCGAGCACTCGGTTCGACACTCGTCGGGCCGATTGGGAGCGCTACTGCGGTCGCCTAGCCGATCTATCTAGATCGAGGCTTGAGGCCCTCCGGCTCGACTCTATGGAAGACGTCGAAAAGATGGCGGAAACGCTCACAGGCGTCATTACTGACGCCTGCGCCGCGTCGATGCCACGTAAACGCGTATTTAGAAAGTCCAACCCGTGGTGGACTCGCGAATTAACTAAAAAGAAAAAGCGCGTGTATCGTCTACGTCGTGCCTTCCAGAGGGAAAGAGACGAAGCCGCCCGCCGGGCAAAACTACTAGAGTACCGTTCTTCTTTGCGGGAATACAGTAGGACGGTGAAGCGGACGAAGCTCGAAAGCTGGCGACGATTTGTTACGTCGAACGGAAACTCGGGGCCCTGGAGCACCGTATACAAGTACCAGGCGAAGAAACTCCGAGTTGAGAGAGTTCTCAGCACTCTCCGGCGTGGTAGTGAAGTAACATCGAATTGCCGCGAAACAGCCAGCTTGCTCTTGGAGGCACACGTTCCCGACGACCGGGAAGAAGAAGACACGCCGGATCAACGTGTCATTAGGGAAGGCGCACGCATCGCGCCCGGTACTCCCGACGCTGCCCCCATCACGGAGGCAGAGGTCGTGAGTACCGTTCGAACCTTCAAAAATAATAAAGCGCCAGGGCCGGACCACGTCGAGGTCCGCGCGCTGAAAACCGCGGTTAGAGTCATTCCCGGCCAAATTACGCGGCTTTTTAATGGATGCCTTCAATGGGGCGTCTTTCCCTTCGTCTGGAAGGAGGGCTCTCTACGAGTACTTCTTAAGGAAGGGAAGGACGAGAAGGATCCAAAATCCTACCGTCCGATCTGCCTCCTCTCAGTGATAGGTAAACTTTTCGAAAAGCTTCTCAAGAAGCGCCTCTATCAGACGTCGTTGGCGCCTGGAAAAGTGTCCGACCGGCAATTCGGGTTCACGCCCGGAAAGTCGACGGAGGACGCTATCGTGGAGTTGCGCCGCCTGGTCGATGCCTCGCAGGATCGATACGTGGCGGCAATGCTCTTCGACATCTCCGGGGCCTTCGACAACGTCTGGTGGCCCCTAGTTTTGAATTCCCTTAGAGAGCGAGACTGCCCTCGGAATGTTTTCGAGGTAATTTCTAATTACTTCGACGGCCGACGGGTTAAGATCTCGATAGCTT
>CAXAJV010000276.1:0-179454 GCA_963969225.1 Xylocopa violacea | reverse complement strand
ACCTAACCTAACCTAACCTAACCTAACCTAACCTAACCTAACCTAACCTAACCTAACCTAACCTAACCTAACCTAACCTAACCTAACCTAACCTAACCTAACCTAACCTAACCTAACCTAACCTAACCTAACCTAACCTAACCTAACCTAACCTAACCTAACCTAACCTAACCTAACCTAACCTAACCTAACCTAACCTAACCTAACCTAACCTAACCTAACCTAACCTAACCTAACCTAACCTAACCTAACCTAACCTAACCTAACCTAACCTAACCTAACCTAACCTAACCTAACCTAACCTAACCTAACCTAACCTAACCTAACCTAACCTAACCTAACCTAACCTAACCTAACCTAACCTAACCTAACCTAACCTAACCTAACCTAACCTAACCTAACCTAACCTAACCTAACCTAACCTAACCTAACCTAACCTAACCTAACCTAACCTAACCTAACCTAACCTAACCTAACCTAACCTAACCTAACCTAACCTAACCTAACCTAACCTAACCTAACCTAACCTAACCTAACCTAACCTAACCTAACCTAACCTAACCTAACCTAACCTAACCTAACCTAACCTAACCTAACCTAACCTAACCTAACCTAACCTAACCTAACCTAACCTAACCTAACCTAACCTAACCTAACCTAACCTAACCTAACCTAACCTAACCTAACCTAACCTAACCTAACCTAACCTAACCTAACCTAACCTAACCTAACCTAACCTAACCTAACCTAACCTAACCTAACCTAACCTAACCTAACCTAACCTAACCTAACCTAACCTAACCTAACCTAACCTAACCTAACCTAACCTAACCTAACCTAACCTAACCTAACCTAACCTAACCTAACCTAACCTAACCTAACCTAACCTAACCTAACCTAACCTAACCTAACCTAACCTAACCTAACCTAACCTAACCTAACCTAACCTAACCTAACCTAACCTAACCTAACCTAACCTAACCTAACCTAACCTAACCTAACCTAACCTAACCTAACCTAACCTAACCTAACCTAACCTAACCTAACCTAACCTAACCTAACCTAACCTAACCTAACCTAACCTAACCTAACCTAACCTAACCTAACCTAACCTAACCTAACCTAACCTAACCTAACCTAACCTAACCTAACCTAACCTAACCTAACCTAACCTAACCTAACCTAACCTAACCTAACCTAACCTAACCTAACCTAACCTAACCTAACCTAACCTAACCTAACCTAACCTAACCTAACCTAACCTAACCTAACCTAACCTAACCTAACCTAACCTAACCTAACCTAACCTAACCTAACCTAACCTAACCTAACCTAACCTAACCTAACCTAACCTAACCTAACCTAACCTAACCTAACCTAACCTAACCTAACCTAACCTAACCTAACCTAACCTAACCTAACCTAACCTAACCTAACCTAACCTAACCTAACCTAACCTAACCTAACCTAACCTAACCTAACCTAACCTAACCTAACCTAACCTAACCTAACCTAACCTAACCTAACCTAACCTAACCTAACCTAACCTAACCTAACCTAACCTAACCTAACCTAACCTAACCTAACCTAACCTAACCTAACCTAACCTAACCTAACCTAACCTAACCTAACCTAACCTAACCTAACCTAACCTAACCTAACCTAACCTAACCTAACCTAACCTAACCTAACCTAACCTAACCTAACCTAACCTAACCTAACCTAACCTAACCTAACCTAACCTAACCTAACCTAACCTAACCTAACCTAACCTAACCTAACCTAACCTAACCTAACCTAACCTAACCTAACCTAACCTAACCTAACCTAACCTAACCTAACCTAACCTAACCTAACCTAACCTAACCTAACCTAACCTAACCTAACCTAACCTAACCTAACCTAACCTAACCTAACCTAACCTAACCTAACCTAACCTAACCTAACCTAACCTAACCTAACCTAACCTAACCTAACCTAACCTAACCTAACCTAACCTAACCTAACCTAACCTAACCTAACCTAACCTAACCTAACCTAACCTAACCTAACCTAACCTAACCTAACCTAACCTAACCTAACCTAACCTAACCTAACCTAACCTAACCTAACCTAACCTAACCTAACCTAACCTAACCTAACCTAACCTAACCTAACCTAACCTAACCTAACCTAACCTAACCTAACCTAACCTAACCTAACCTAACCTAACCTAACCTAACCTAACCTAACCTAACCTAACCTAACCTAACCTAACCTAACCTAACCTAACCTAACCTAACCTAACCTAACCTAACCTAACCTAACCTAACCTAACCTAACCTAACCTAACCTAACCTAACCTAACCTAACCTAACCTAACCTAACCTAACCTAACCTAACCTAACCTAACCTAACCTAACCTAACCTAACCTAACCTAACCTAACCTAACCTAACCTAACCTAACCTAACCTAACCTAACCTAACCTAACCTAACCTAACCTAACCTAACCTAACCTAACCTAACCTAACCTAACCTAACCTAACCTAACCTAACCTAACCTAACCTAACCTAACCTAACCTAACCTAACCTAACCTAACCTAACCTAACCTAACCTAACCTAACCTAACCTAACCTAACCTAACCTAACCTAACCTAACCTAACCTAACCTAACCTAACCTAACCTAACCTAACCTAACCTAACCTAACCTAACCTAACCTAACCTAACCTAACCTAACCTAACCTAACCTAACCTAACCTAACCTAACCTAACCTAACCTAACCTAACCTAACCTAACCTAACCTAACCTAACCTAACCTAACCTAACCTAACCTAACCTAACCTAACCTAACCTAACCTAACCTAACCTAACCTAACCTAACCTAACCTAACCTAACCTAACCTAACCTAACCTAACCTAACCTAACCTAACCTAACCTAACCTAACCTAACCTAACCTAACCTAACCTAACCTAACCTAACCTAACCTAACCTAACCTAACCTAACCTAACCTAACCTAACCTAACCTAACCTAACCTAACCTAACCTAACCTAACCTAACCTAACCTAACCTAACCTAACCTAACCTAACCTAACCTAACCTAACCTAACCTAACCTAACCTAACCTAACCTAACCTAACCTAACCTAACCTAACCTAACCTAACCTAACCTAACCTAACCTAACCTAACCTAACCTAACCTAACCTAACCTAACCTAACCTAACCTAACCTAACCTAACCTAACCTAACCTAACCTAACCTAACCTAACCTAACCTAACCTAACCTAACCTAACCTAACCTAACCTAACCTAACCTAACCTAACCTAACCTAACCTAACCTAACCTAACCTAACCTAACCTAACCTAACCTAACCTAACCTAACCTAACCTAACCTAACCTAACCTAACCTAACCTAACCTAACCTAACCTAACCTAACCTAACCTAACCTAACCTAACCTAACCTAACCTAACCTAACCTAACCTAACCTAACCTAACCTAACCTAACCTAACCTAACCTAACCTAACCTAACCTAACCTAACCTAACCTAACCTAACCTAACCTAACCTAACCTAACCTAACCTAACCTAACCTAACCTAACCTAACCTAACCTAACCTAACCTAACCTAACCTAACCTAACCTAACCTAACCTAACCTAACCTAACCTAACCTAACCTAACCTAACCTAACCTAACCTAACCTAACCTAACCTAACCTAACCTAACCTAACCTAACCTAACCTAACCTAACCTAACCTAACCTAACCTAACCTAACCTAACCTAACCTAACCTAACCTAACCTAACCTAACCTAACCTAACCTAACCTAACCTAACCTAACCTAACCTAACCTAACCTAACCTAACCTAACCTAACCTAACCTAACCTAACCTAACCTAACCTAACCTAACCTAACCTAACCTAACCTAACCTAACCTAACCTAACCTAACCTAACCTAACCTAACCTAACCTAACCTAACCTAACCTAACCTAACCTAACCTAACCTAACCTAACCTAACCTAACCTAACCTAACCTAACCTAACCTAACCTAACCTAACCTAACCTAACCTAACCTAACCTAACCTAACCTAACCTAACCTAACCTAACCTAACCTAACCTAACCTAACCTAACCTAACCTAACCTAACCTAACCTAACCTAACCTAACCTAACCTAACCTAACCTAACCTAACCTAACCTAACCTAACCTAACCTAACCTAACCTAACCTAACCTAACCTAACCTAACCTAACCTAACCTAACCTAACCTAACCTAACCTAACCTAACCTAACCTAACCTAACCTAACCTAACCTAACCTAACCTAACCTAACCTAACCTAACCTAACCTAACCTAACCTAACCTAACCTAACCTAACCTAACCTAACCTAACCTAACCTAACCTAACCTAACCTAACCTAACCTAACCTAACCTAACCTAACCTAACCTAACCTAACCTAACCTAACCTAACCTAACCTAACCTAACCTAACCTAACCTAACCTAACCTAACCTAACCTAACCTAACCTAACCTAACCTAACCTAACCTAACCTAACCTAACCTAACCTAACCTAACCTAACCTAACCTAACCTAACCTAACCTAACCTAACCTAACCTAACCTAACCTAACCTAACCTAACCTAACCTAACCTAACCTAACCTAACCTAACCTAACCTAACCTAACCTAACCTAACCTAACCTAACCTAACCTAACCTAACCTAACCTAACCTAACCTAACCTAACCTAACCTAACCTAACCTAACCTAACCTAACCTAACCTAACCTAACCTAACCTAACCTAACCTAACCTAACCTAACCTAACCTAACCTAACCTAACCTAACCTAACCTAACCTAACCTAACCTAACCTAACCTAACCTAACCTAACCTAACCTAACCTAACCTAACCTAACCTAACCTAACCTAACCTAACCTAACCTAACCTAACCTAACCTAACCTAACCTAACCTAACCTAACCTAACCTAACCTAACCTAACCTAACCTAACCTAACCTAACCTAACCTAACCTAACCTAACCTAACCTAACCTAACCTAACCTAACCTAACCTAACCTAACCTAACCTAACCTAACCTAACCTAACCTAACCTAACCTAACCTAACCTAACCTAACCTAACCTAACCTAACCTAACCTAACCTAACCTAACCTAACCTAACCTAACCTAACCTAACCTAACCTAACCTAACCTAACCTAACCTAACCTAACCTAACCCAACCTAACCTAACCTAACCTAACCTAACCTAAAAAGAAAAAAAAACAAAGTAAGTTTTGGTTAGGCTAGAATCCTTCGCGGCCGCCGAAGGCGGACGCCCATATTCACGATTCTGGAAATTAAACTAACCTAACCTAACCTGACCTAACCCAACCTAACCTTACCTAACCTGACCTAACCTAAAAAGAAAAAAAAGACAAAGTAAGTTTTGGTTAGGCTAGAATCCTTCGCGGCCGCCGAAGGCGGACGCCCATATTCACGATTCTGGAAATTAAACTAACCTAACCTAACCTGACCTAACCCAACCCAACCTAACCTAACCTAACCTGACCTAACCTAACCTGACCTAACCTAACCTGACCTAAAGAACAAAAAAAAAAAGACGAAGGAAGTTTTGGTTAGGCAAGAATCCTTCGCGGCCGCCGAAGGCGGACGCCCATATTCACGATTCTGGAAATTAAACTAACTTAACCTAACCTGACCTGACCCAACCTAACCTTACCTAACCTGACCTAACCTAAAAAGAAAAAAAAGACAAAGTAAGTTTTGGTTAGGCTAGAATCCTTCGCGGCCGCCGAAGGCGGACGCCCATATTCACGATTCTGGAAATTAAACTAACCTAACCTAACCTGACCTAACCCAACCTAACCTAACCTAACCTGACCTAACCTAAAAAGAAAAAAAAAACAAAGTAAGTTTTGGTTAGGCTAGAATCCTTCGCGGCCGCCGAAGGCGGACGCCCATATTCACGATTCTGGAAATTAAACTAACCTAACCTAACCTGACCTAACCCAACCTAATCTTACCTAACCTGACCTAACCTAAAAAGAAAAAAAAGACAAAGTAAGTTTTGGTTAGGCTAGAATCCTTCGCGGCCGCCGAAGGCGGACGCCCATATTCACGATTCTGGAAATTAAACTAACCTAACCTAACCTGACCTAACCCAACCCAACCTAACCTAACCTAACCTGACCTAACCTAACCTGACCTAACCTAACCTGACCTAAAGAACAAAAAAAAAAAGACGAAGGAAGTTTTGGTTAGGCAAGAATCCTTCGCGGCCGCCGAAGGCGGACGCCCATATTCACGATTCTGGAAATTAAACTAACTTAACCTAACCTGACCTGACCCAACCTAACCTTACCTAACCTGACCTAACCTAAAAAGAAAAAAAAGACAAAGTAAGTTTTGGTTAGGCTAGAATCCTTCGCGGCCGCCGAAGGCGGACGCCCATATTCACGATTCTGGAAATTAAACTAACCTAACCTAACCTGACCTAACCCAACCTAACCTTACCTAACCTGACCTAACCTAAAAAGAAAAAAAAGACAAAGTATGTTTTGGTTAGGCTAGAATCCTTCGCGGCCGCCGAAGGCGGACGCCCATATTCACGATTCTGGAAATTAAACTAACCTAACCTAACCTGACCTAACCCAACCTAACCTAACCTAACCTGACCTAACCTAAAAAGAAAAAAAAACAAAGTAAGTTTTGGTTAGGCTAGAATCCTTCGCGGCCGCCGAAGGCGGACGCCCATATTCACGATTCTGGAAATTAAACTAACCTAACCTAACCTGACCTAACCCAACCTAACCTAACCTAACCTAACCTGACCTAACCTAACCTGACCTAACCTAACCTGACCTAAAGAACAAAAAAAAAAAGACGAAGGAAGTTTTGGTTAGGCTAGAATGCTTCGCGGCCGCCGAAGGCGGACGCCCATATTCACGATTCTGGAAATTAAACTAACTTAACCTAACCTGACCTGACCCAACCTAACCTTACCTAACCTGACCTAACCTAAAAAGAAAAAAAAGACAAAGTAAGTTTTGGTTAGGCTAGAATCCTTCGCGGCCGCCGAAGGCGGACGCCCATATTCACGATTCTGGAAATTAAACTAACCTAACCTAACCTGACCTAACCCAACCCAACCTAACCTAACCTAACCTGACCTAACCTAACCTGACCTAACCTAACCTGACCTAAAGAACAAAAAAAAAAGACGAAGGAAGTTTTGGTTAGGCAAGAATCCTTCGCGGCCGCCGAAGGCGGACGCCCATATTCACGATTCTGGAAATTAAACTAACTTAACCTAACCTGACCTGACCCAACCTAACCTTACCTAACCTGACCTAACCTAAAAAGAAAAAAAAGACAAAGTAAGTTTTGGTTAGGCTAGAATCCTTCGCGGCCGCCGAAGGCGGACGCCCATATTCACGATTCTGGAAATTAAACTAACCTAACCTAACCTGACCTAACCCAACCTAACCTAACCTAACCTGACCTAACCTAAAAAGAAAAAAAAAACAAAGTAAGTTTTGGTTAGGCTAGAATCCTTCGCGGCCGCCGAAGGCGGACGCCCATATTCACGATTCTGGAAATTAAACTAACCTAACCTAACCTGACCTAACCCAACCTAATCTTACCTAACCTGACCTAACCTAAAAAGAAAAAAAAGACAAAGTAAGTTTTGGTTAGGCTAGAATCCTTCGCGGCCGCCGAAGGCGGACGCCCATATTCACGATTCTGGAAATTAAACTAACCTAACCTAACCTGACCTAACCCAACCCAACCTAACCTAACCTAACCTGACCTAACCTAACCTGACCTAACCTAACCTGACCTAAAGAACAAAAAAAAAAAGACGAAGGAAGTTTTGGTTAGGCAAGAATCCTTCGCGGCCGCCGAAGGCGGACGCCCATATTCACGATTCTGGAAATTAAACTAACTTAACCTAACCTGACCTGACCCAACCTAACCTTACCTAACCTGACCTAACCTAAAAAGAAAAAAAAGACAAAGTAAGTTTTGGTTAGGCTAGAATCCTTCGCGGCCGCCGAAGGCGGACGCCCATATTCACGATTCTGGAAATTAAACTAACCTAACCTAACCTGACCTAACCCAACCTAACCTTACCTAACCTGACCTAACCTAAAAAGAAAAAAAAGACAAAGTATGTTTTGGTTAGGCTAGAATCCTTCGCGGCCGCCGAAGGCGGACGCCCATATTCACGATTCTGGAAATTAAACTAACCTAACCTAACCTGACCTAACCCAACCTAACCTAACCTAACCTGACCTAACCTAAAAAGAAAAAAAAACAAAGTAAGTTTTGGTTAGGCTAGAATCCTTCGCGGCCGCCGAAGGCGGACGCCCATATTCACGATTCTGGAAATTAAACTAACCTAACCTAACCTGACCTAACCCAACCTAACCTAACCTAACCTAACCTGACCTAACCTAACCTGACCTAACCTAACCTGACCTAAAGAACAAAAAAAAAAAGACGAAGGAAGTTTTGGTTAGGCTAGAATGCTTCGCGGCCGCCGAAGGCGGACGCCCATATTCACGATTCTGGAAATTAAACTAACTTAACCTAACCTGACCTGACCCAACCTAACCTTACCTAACCTGACCTAACCTAAAAAGAAAAAAAAGACAAAGTAAGTTTTGGTTAGGCTAGAATCCTTCGCGGCCGCCGAAGGCGGACGCCCATATTCACGATTCTGGAAATTAAACTAACCTAACCTAACCTGACCTAACCCAACCTAACCTTACCTAACCTGACCTAACCTAAAAAGAAAAAAAAGACAAAGTATGTTTTGGTTAGGCTAGAATCCTTCGCGGCCGCCGAAGGCGGACGCCCATATTCACGATTCTGGAAATTAAACTAACCTAACCTAACCTGACCTAACCCAACCTAACCTAACCTAACCTGACCTAACCTAAAAAGAAAAAAAAACAAAGTAAGTTTTGGTTAGGCTAGAATCCTTCGCGGCCGCCGAAGGCGGACGCCCATATTCACGATTCTGGAAATTAAACTAACCTAACCTAACCTGACCTAACCCAACCTAACCTAACCTAACCTAACCTGACCTAACCTAACCTGACCTAACCTAACCTGACCTAAAGAACAAAAAAAAAAAGACGAAGGAAGTTTTGGTTAGGCTAGAATGCTTCGCGGCCGCCGAAGGCGGACGCCCATATTCACGATTCTGGAAATTAAACTAACTTAACCTAACCTGACCTGACCCAACCTAACCTTACCTAACCTGACCTAACCTAAAAAGAAAAAAAAGACAAAGTAAGTTTTGGTTAGGCTAGAATCCTTCGCGGCCGCCGAAGGCGGACGCCCATATTCACGATTCTGGAAATTAAACTAACCTAACCTAACCTGACCTAACCCAACCCAACCTAACCTAACCTAACCTGACCTAACCTAACCTGACCTAACCTAACCTGACCTAAAGAACAAAAAAAAAAAGACGAAGGAAGTTTTGGTTAGGCTAGAATCCTTCGCGGCCGCCGAAGGCGGACGCCCATATTCACGATTCTGGAAATTAAACTAACTTAACCTAACCTGACCTGACCCAACCTAACCTTACCTAACCTGACCTAACCTAAAAAGAAAAAAAAGACAAAGTAAGTTTTGGTTAGGCTAGAATCCTTCGCGGCCGCCGAAGGCGGACGCCCATATTCACGATTCTGGAAATTAAACTAACTTAACCTAACCTGACCTAACCCAACCTAACCTAACCTAACCTAACCTGACCTAACCTAACCTGACCTAACCTAACCTGACCTAAAGAACAAAAAAAAAAAGACGAAGGAAGTTTTGGTTAGGCTAGAATGCTTCGCGGCCGCCGAAGGCGGACGCCCATATTCACGATTCTGGAAATTAAACTAACTTAACCTAACCTGACCTGACCCAACCTAACCTTACCTAACCTGACCTAACCTAAAAAGAAAAAAAAGACAAAGTAAGTTTTGGTTAGGCTAGAATCCTTCGCGGCCGCCGAAGGCGGACGCCCATATTCACGATTCTGGAAATTAAACTAACCTAACCTAACCTGACCTAACCCAACCCAACCTAACCTAACCTAACCTGACCTAACCTAACCTGACCTAACCTAACCTGACCTAACCTAACCTGACCTAACCTAACCTGACCTAAAGAACAAAAAAAAAAGACGAAGGATGTTTTGGTTAGGCTAGAATGCTTCGCGGCCGCCGAAGGCGGACGCCCATATTCACGATTCTGGAAATTAAACTAACTTAACCTAACCTGACCTGACCCAACCTAACCTTACCTAACCTGACCTAACCTAAAAAGAAAAAAAAGACAAAGTAAGTTTTGGTTAGGCTAGAATCCTTCGCGGCCGCCGAAGGCGGACGCCCATATTCACGATTCTGGAAATTAAACTAACCTAACCTAACCTGACCTAACCCAACCCAACCTAACCTAACCTAACCTGACCTAACCTAACCTGACCTAACCTAACCTGACCTAAAGAACAAAAAAAAAAAGACGAAGGAAGTTTTGGTTAGGCTAGAATCCTTCGCGGCCGCCGAAGGCGGACGCCCATATTCACGATTCTGGAAATTAAACTAACTTAACCTAACCTGACCTGACCCAACCTAACCTTACCTAACCTGACCTAACCTAAAAAGAAAAAAAAGACAAAGTAAGTTTTGGTTAGGCTAGAATCCTTCGCGGCCGCCGAAGGCGGACGCCCATATTCACGATTCTGGAAATTAAACTAACTTAACCTAACCTGACCTAACCCAACCTAACCTTACCTAACCTGACCTAACCTAAAAAGAAAAAAAAGACAAAGTAAGTTTTGGTTAGGCTAGAATCCTTCGCGGCCGCCGAAGGCGGACGCCCATATTCACGATTCTGGAAATTAAACTAACTTAACCTAACCTGACCTAACCCAACCTAACCTTACCTAACCTGACCTAACCTAAAAAGAAAAAAAAGACAAAGTAAGTTTTGGTTAGGCTAGAATCCTTCGCGGCCGCCGAAGGCGGACGCCCATATTCACGATTCTGGAAATTAAACTAACTTAACCTAACCTGACCTAACCCAACCTAACCTTACCTAACCTGACCTAACCTAAAAAGAAAAAAAAGACAAAGTAAGTTTTGGTTAGGCTAGAATCCTTCGCGGCCGCCGAAGGCGGACGCCCATATTCACGATTCTGGAAATTAAACTAACCTAACCTAACCTGACCTAACCCAACCTAACCTAACCTAACCTGACCTAACCTAAAAAGAAAAAAAAAACAAAGTAAGTTTTGGTTAGGCTAGAATCCTTCGCGGCCGCCGAAGGCGGACGCCCATATTCACGATTCTGGAAATTAAACTAACCTAACCTAACCTGACCTAACCCAACCTAATCTTACCTAACCTGACCTAACCTAAAAAGAAAAAAAAGACAAAGTAAGTTTTGGTTAGGCTAGAATCCTTCGCGGCCGCCGAAGGCGGACGCCCATATTCACGATTCTGGAAATTAAACTAACCTAACCTAACCTGACCTAACCCAACCCAACCTAACCTAACCTAACCTGACCTAACCTAACCTGACCTAACCTAACCTGACCTAAAGAACAAAAAAAAAAGACGAAGGAAGTTTTGGTTAGGCAAGAATCCTTCGCGGCCGCCGAAGGCGGACGCCCATATTCACGATTCTGGAAATTAAACTAACTTAACCTAACCTGACCTGACCCAACCTAACCTTACCTAACCTGACCTAACCTAAAAAGAAAAAAAAGACAAAGTAAGTTTTGGTTAGGCTAGAATCCTTCGCGGCCGCCGAAGGCGGACGCCCATATTCACGATTCTGGAAATTAAACTAACCTAACCTAACCTGACCTAACCCAACCTAACCTAACCTAACCTGACCTAACCTAAAAAGAAAAAAAAGACAAAGTATGTTTTGGTTAGGCTAGAATCCTTCGCGGCCGCCGAAGGCGGACGCCCATATTCACGATTCTGGAAATTAAACTAACCTAACCTAACCTGACCTAACCCAACCTAACCTAACCTAACCTGACCTAACCTAAAAAGAAAAAAAAACAAAGTAAGTTTTGGTTAGGCTAGAATCCTTCGCGGCCGCCGAAGGCGGACGCCCATATTCACGATTCTGGAAATTAAACTAACCTAACCTAACCTGACCTAACCCAACCTAACCTAACCTAACCTAACCTGACCTAACCTAACCTGACCTAACCTAACCTGACCTAAAGAACAAAAAAAAAAAGACGAAGGAAGTTTTGGTTAGGCTAGAATGCTTCGCGGCCGCCGAAGGCGGACGCCCATATTCACGATTCTGGAAATTAAACTAACTTAACCTAACCTGACCTGACCCAACCTAACCTTACCTAACCTGACCTAACCTAAAAAGAAAAAAAAGACAAAGTAAGTTTTGGTTAGGCTAGAATCCTTCGCGGCCGCCGAAGGCGGACGCCCATATTCACGATTCTGGAAATTAAACTAACCTAACCTAACCTGACCTAACCCAACCTAACCTTACCTAACCTGACCTAACCTAAAAAGAAAAAAAAGACAAAGTATGTTTTGGTTAGGCTAGAATCCTTCGCGGCCGCCGAAGGCGGACGCCCATATTCACGATTCTGGAAATTAAACTAACCTAACCTAACCTGACCTAACCCAACCTAACCTAACCTAACCTGACCTAACCTAAAAAGAAAAAAAAACAAAGTAAGTTTTGGTTAGGCTAGAATCCTTCGCGGCCGCCGAAGGCGGACGCCCATATTCACGATTCTGGAAATTAAACTAACCTAACCTAACCTGACCTAACCCAACCTAACCTAACCTAACCTAACCTGACCTAACCTAACCTGACCTAACCTAACCTGACCTAAAGAACAAAAAAAAAAAGACGAAGGAAGTTTTGGTTAGGCTAGAATGCTTCGCGGCCGCCGAAGGCGGACGCCCATATTCACGATTCTGGAAATTAAACTAACTTAACCTAACCTGACCTGACCCAACCTAACCTTACCTAACCTGACCTAACCTAAAAAGAAAAAAAAGACAAAGTAAGTTTTGGTTAGGCTAGAATCCTTCGCGGCCGCCGAAGGCGGACGCCCATATTCACGATTCTGGAAATTAAACTAACCTAACCTAACCTGACCTAACCCAACCCAACCTAACCTAACCTAACCTGACCTAACCTAACCTGACCTAACCTAACCTGACCTAAAGAACAAAAAAAAAAAGACGAAGGAAGTTTTGGTTAGGCTAGAATCCTTCGCGGCCGCCGAAGGCGGACGCCCATATTCACGATTCTGGAAATTAAACTAACTTAACCTAACCTGACCTGACCCAACCTAACCTTACCTAACCTGACCTAACCTAAAAAGAAAAAAAAGACAAAGTAAGTTTTGGTTAGGCTAGAATCCTTCGCGGCCGCCGAAGGCGGACGCCCATATTCACGATTCTGGAAATTAAACTAACTTAACCTAACCTGACCTAACCCAACCTAACCTAACCTAACCTAACCTGACCTAACCTAACCTGACCTAACCTAACCTGACCTAAAGAACAAAAAAAAAAAGACGAAGGAAGTTTTGGTTAGGCTAGAATGCTTCGCGGCCGCCGAAGGCGGACGCCCATATTCACGATTCTGGAAATTAAACTAACTTAACCTAACCTGACCTAACCCAACCTAACCTTACCTAACCTGACCTAACCTAAAAAGAAAAAAAAGACAAAGTAAGTTTTGGTTAGGCTAGAATCCTTCGCGGCCGCCGAAGGCGGACGCCCATATTCACGATTCTGGAAATTAAACTAACCTAACCTAACCTGACCTAACCCAACCTAACCTAACCTAACCTGACCTAACCTAAAAAGAAAAAAAAAACAAAGTAAGTTTTGGTTAGGCTAGAA
Organism: Xylocopa violacea; assembly: GCA_963969225.1. NCBI lineage: Eukaryota > Metazoa > Arthropoda > Insecta > Hymenoptera > Apidae > Xylocopa > Xylocopa violacea. The sequence continues at coordinate 165,527 of CAXAJV010000276.1, read as the reverse complement.
TCCTTCGCGGCCGCCGAAGGCGGACGCCCATATTCACGATTCTGGAAATTAAACTAACCTAACCTAACCTGACCTAACCCAACCTAATCTTACCTAACCTGACCTAACCTAAAAAGAAAAAAAAGACAAAGTAAGTTTTGGTTAGGCTAGAATCCTTCGCGGCCGCCGAAGGCGGACGCCCATATTCACGATTCTGGAAATTAAACTAACCTAACCTAACCTGACCTAACCCAACCCAACCTAACCTAACCTAACCTGACCTAACCTAACCTGACCTAACCTAACCTGACCTAAAGAACAAAAAAAAAAGACGAAGGAAGTTTTGGTTAGGCAAGAATCCTTCGCGGCCGCCGAAGGCGGACGCCCATATTCACGATTCTGGAAATTAAACTAACTTAACCTAACCTGACCTGACCCAACCTAACCTTACCTAACCTGACCTAACCTAAAAAGAAAAAAAAGACAAAGTAAGTTTTGGTTAGGCTAGAATCCTTCGCGGCCGCCGAAGGCGGACGCCCATATTCACGATTCTGGAAATTAAACTAACCTAACCTAACCTGACCTAACCCAACCTAACCTAACCTAACCTGACCTAACCTAAAAAGAAAAAAAAGACAAAGTATGTTTTGGTTAGGCTAGAATCCTTCGCGGCCGCCGAAGGCGGACGCCCATATTCACGATTCTGGAAATTAAACTAACCTAACCTAACCTGACCTAACCCAACCTAACCTAACCTAACCTGACCTAACCTAAAAAGAAAAAAAAACAAAGTAAGTTTTGGTTAGGCTAGAATCCTTCGCGGCCGCCGAAGGCGGACGCCCATATTCACGATTCTGGAAATTAAACTAACCTAACCTAACCTGACCTAACCCAACCTAACCTAACCTAACCTAACCTGACCTAACCTAACCTGACCTAACCTAACCTGACCTAAAGAACAAAAAAAAAAAGACGAAGGAAGTTTTGGTTAGGCTAGAATGCTTCGCGGCCGCCGAAGGCGGACGCCCATATTCACGATTCTGGAAATTAAACTAACTTAACCTAACCTGACCTGACCCAACCTAACCTTACCTAACCTGACCTAACCTAAAAAGAAAAAAAAGACAAAGTAAGTTTTGGTTAGGCTAGAATCCTTCGCGGCCGCCGAAGGCGGACGCCCATATTCACGATTCTGGAAATTAAACTAACCTAACCTAACCTGACCTAACCCAACCTAACCTTACCTAACCTGACCTAACCTAAAAAGAAAAAAAAGACAAAGTATGTTTTGGTTAGGCTAGAATCCTTCGCGGCCGCCGAAGGCGGACGCCCATATTCACGATTCTGGAAATTAAACTAACCTAACCTAACCTGACCTAACCCAACCTAACCTAACCTAACCTGACCTAACCTAAAAAGAAAAAAAAACAAAGTAAGTTTTGGTTAGGCTAGAATCCTTCGCGGCCGCCGAAGGCGGACGCCCATATTCACGATTCTGGAAATTAAACTAACCTAACCTAACCTGACCTAACCCAACCTAACCTAACCTAACCTAACCTGACCTAACCTAACCTGACCTAACCTAACCTGACCTAAAGAACAAAAAAAAAAAGACGAAGGAAGTTTTGGTTAGGCTAGAATGCTTCGCGGCCGCCGAAGGCGGACGCCCATATTCACGATTCTGGAAATTAAACTAACTTAACCTAACCTGACCTGACCCAACCTAACCTTACCTAACCTGACCTAACCTAAAAAGAAAAAAAAGACAAAGTAAGTTTTGGTTAGGCTAGAATCCTTCGCGGCCGCCGAAGGCGGACGCCCATATTCACGATTCTGGAAATTAAACTAACCTAACCTAACCTGACCTAACCCAACCCAACCTAACCTAACCTAACCTGACCTAACCTAACCTGACCTAACCTAACCTGACCTAAAGAACAAAAAAAAAAAGACGAAGGAAGTTTTGGTTAGGCTAGAATCCTTCGCGGCCGCCGAAGGCGGACGCCCATATTCACGATTCTGGAAATTAAACTAACTTAACCTAACCTGACCTGACCCAACCTAACCTTACCTAACCTGACCTAACCTAAAAAGAAAAAAAAGACAAAGTAAGTTTTGGTTAGGCTAGAATCCTTCGCGGCCGCCGAAGGCGGACGCCCATATTCACGATTCTGGAAATTAAACTAACTTAACCTAACCTGACCTAACCCAACCTAACCTAACCTAACCTAACCTGACCTAACCTAACCTGACCTAACCTAACCTGACCTAAAGAACAAAAAAAAAAAGACGAAGGAAGTTTTGGTTAGGCTAGAATGCTTCGCGGCCGCCGAAGGCGGACGCCCATATTCACGATTCTGGAAATTAAACTAACTTAACCTAACCTGACCTGACCCAACCTAACCTTACCTAACCTGACCTAACCTAAAAAGAAAAAAAAGACAAAGTAAGTTTTGGTTAGGCTAGAATCCTTCGCGGCCGCCGAAGGCGGACGCCCATATTCACGATTCTGGAAATTAAACTAACCTAACCTAACCTGACCTAACCCAACCCAACCTAACCTAACCTAACCTGACCTAACCTAACCTGACCTAACCTAACCTGACCTAACCTAACCTGACCTAACCTAACCTGACCTAAAGAACAAAAAAAAAAGACGAAGGATGTTTTGGTTAGGCTAGAATGCTTCGCGGCCGCCGAAGGCGGACGCCCATATTCACGATTCTGGAAATTAAACTAACTTAACCTAACCTGACCTGACCCAACCTAACCTTACCTAACCTGACCTAACCTAAAAAGAAAAAAAAGACAAAGTAAGTTTTGGTTAGGCTAGAATCCTTCGCGGCCGCCGAAGGCGGACGCCCATATTCACGATTCTGGAAATTAAACTAACCTAACCTAACCTGACCTAACCCAACCCAACCTAACCTAACCTAACCTGACCTAACCTAACCTGACCTAACCTAACCTGACCTAAAGAACAAAAAAAAAAAGACGAAGGAAGTTTTGGTTAGGCTAGAATCCTTCGCGGCCGCCGAAGGCGGACGCCCATATTCACGATTCTGGAAATTAAACTAACTTAACCTAACCTGACCTGACCCAACCTAACCTTACCTAACCTGACCTAACCTAAAAAGAAAAAAAAGACAAAGTAAGTTTTGGTTAGGCTAGAATCCTTCGCGGCCGCCGAAGGCGGACGCCCATATTCACGATTCTGGAAATTAAACTAACTTAACCTAACCTGACCTAACCCAACCTAACCTTACCTAACCTGACCTAACCTAAAAAGAAAAAAAAGACAAAGTAAGTTTTGGTTAGGCTAGAATCCTTCGCGGCCGCCGAAGGCGGACGCCCATATTCACGATTCTGGAAATTAAACTAACTTAACCTAACCTGACCTAACCCAACCTAACCTTACCTAACCTGACCTAACCTAAAAAGAAAAAAAAGACAAAGTAAGTTTTGGTTAGGCTAGAATCCTTCGCGGCCGCCGAAGGCGGACGCCCATATTCACGATTCTGGAAATTAAACTAACTTAACCTAACCTGACCTAACCCAACCTAACCTTACCTAACCTGACCTAACCTAAAAAGAAAAAAAAGACAAAGTAAGTTTTGGTTAGGCTAGAATCCTTCGCGGCCGCCGAAGGCGGACGCCCATATTCACGATTCTGGAAATTAAACTAACCTAACCTAACCTGACCTAACCCAACCTAACCTAACCTAACCTGACCTAACCTAAAAAGAAAAAAAAAACAAAGTAAGTTTTGGTTAGGCTAGAATCCTTCGCGGCCGCCGAAGGCGGACGCCCATATTCACGATTCTGGAAATTAAACTAACCTAACCTAACCTGACCTAACCCAACCTAATCTTACCTAACCTGACCTAACCTAAAAAGAAAAAAAAGACAAAGTAAGTTTTGGTTAGGCTAGAATCCTTCGCGGCCGCCGAAGGCGGACGCCCATATTCACGATTCTGGAAATTAAACTAACCTAACCTAACCTGACCTAACCCAACCCAACCTAACCTAACCTAACCTGACCTAACCTAACCTGACCTAACCTAACCTGACCTAAAGAACAAAAAAAAAAGACGAAGGAAGTTTTGGTTAGGCAAGAATCCTTCGCGGCCGCCGAAGGCGGACGCCCATATTCACGATTCTGGAAATTAAACTAACTTAACCTAACCTGACCTGACCCAACCTAACCTTACCTAACCTGACCTAACCTAAAAAGAAAAAAAAGACAAAGTAAGTTTTGGTTAGGCTAGAATCCTTCGCGGCCGCCGAAGGCGGACGCCCATATTCACGATTCTGGAAATTAAACTAACCTAACCTAACCTGACCTAACCCAACCTAACCTAACCTAACCTGACCTAACCTAAAAAGAAAAAAAAAACAAAGTAAGTTTTGGTTAGGCTAGAATCCTTCGCGGCCGCCGAAGGCGGACGCCCATATTCACGATTCTGGAAATTAAACTAACCTAACCTAACCTGACCTAACCCAACCTAATCTTACCTAACCTGACCTAACCTAAAAAGAAAAAAAAGACAAAGTAAGTTTTGGTTAGGCTAGAATCCTTCGCGGCCGCCGAAGGCGGACGCCCATATTCACGATTCTGGAAATTAAACTAACCTAACCTAACCTGACCTAACCCAACCCAACCTAACCTAACCTAACCTGACCTAACCTAACCTGACCTAACCTAACCTGACCTAAAGAACAAAAAAAAAAAGACGAAGGAAGTTTTGGTTAGGCAAGAATCCTTCGCGGCCGCCGAAGGCGGACGCCCATATTCACGATTCTGGAAATTAAACTAACTTAACCTAACCTGACCTGACCCAACCTAACCTTACCTAACCTGACCTAACCTAAAAAGAAAAAAAAGACAAAGTAAGTTTTGGTTAGGCTAGAATCCTTCGCGGCCGCCGAAGGCGGACGCCCATATTCACGATTCTGGAAATTAAACTAACCTAACCTAACCTGACCTAACCCAACCTAACCTTACCTAACCTGACCTAACCTAAAAAGAAAAAAAAGACAAAGTATGTTTTGGTTAGGCTAGAATCCTTCGCGGCCGCCGAAGGCGGACGCCCATATTCACGATTCTGGAAATTAAACTAACCTAACCTAACCTGACCTAACCCAACCTAACCTAACCTAACCTGACCTAACCTAAAAAGAAAAAAAAACAAAGTAAGTTTTGGTTAGGCTAGAATCCTTCGCGGCCGCCGAAGGCGGACGCCCATATTCACGATTCTGGAAATTAAACTAACCTAACCTAACCTGACCTAACCCAACCTAACCTAACCTAACCTAACCTGACCTAACCTAACCTGACCTAACCTAACCTGACCTAAAGAACAAAAAAAAAAAGACGAAGGAAGTTTTGGTTAGGCTAGAATGCTTCGCGGCCGCCGAAGGCGGACGCCCATATTCACGATTCTGGAAATTAAACTAACTTAACCTAACCTGACCTGACCCAACCTAACCTTACCTAACCTGACCTAACCTAAAAAGAAAAAAAAGACAAAGTAAGTTTTGGTTAGGCTAGAATCCTTCGCGGCCGCCGAAGGCGGACGCCCATATTCACGATTCTGGAAATTAAACTAACCTAACCTAACCTGACCTAACCCAACCCAACCTAACCTAACCTAACCTGACCTAACCTAACCTGACCTAACCTAACCTGACCTAAAGAACAAAAAAAAAAAGACGAAGGAAGTTTTGGTTAGGCTAGAATCCTTCGCGGCCGCCGAAGGCGGACGCCCATATTCACGATTCTGGAAATTAAACTAACTTAACCTAACCTGACCTGACCCAACCTAACCTTACCTAACCTGACCTAACCTAAAAAGAAAAAAAAGACAAAGTAAGTTTTGGTTAGGCTAGAATCCTTCGCGGCCGCCGAAGGCGGACGCCCATATTCACGATTCTGGAAATTAAACTAACTTAACCTAACCTGACCTAACCCAACCTAACCTTACCTAACCTGACCTAACCTAAAAAGAAAAAAAAGACAAAGTAAGTTTTGGTTAGGCTAGAATCCTTCGCGGCCGCCGAAGGCGGACGCCCATATTCACGATTCTGGAAATTAAACTAACCTAACCTAACCTGACCTAACCCAACCTAACCTAACCTAACCTGACCTAACCTAAAAAGAAAAAAAAAACAAAGTAAGTTTTGGTTAGGCTAGAATCCTTCGCGGCCGCCGAAGGCGGACGCCCATATTCACGATTCTGGAAATTAAACTAACCTAACCTAACCTGACCTAACCCAACCTAATCTTACCTAACCTGACCTAACCTAAAAAGAAAAAAAAGACAAAGTAAGTTTTGGTTAGGCTAGAATCCTTCGCGGCCGCCGAAGGCGGACGCCCATATTCACGATTCTGGAAATTAAACTAACCTAACCTAACCTGACCTAACCCAACCCAACCTAACCTAACCTAACCTGACCTAACCTAACCTGACCTAACCTAACCTGACCTAAAGAACAAAAAAAAAAAGACGAAGGAAGTTTTGGTTAGGCAAGAATCCTTCGCGGCCGCCGAAGGCGGACGCCCATATTCACGATTCTGGAAATTAAACTAACTTAACCTAACCTGACCTGACCCAACCTAACCTTACCTAACCTGACCTAACCTAAAAAGAAAAAAAAGACAAAGTAAGTTTTGGTTAGGCTAGAATCCTTCGCGGCCGCCGAAGGCGGACGCCCATATTCACGATTCTGGAAATTAAACTAACCTAACCTAACCTGACCTAACCCAACCTAACCTTACCTAACCTGACCTAACCTAAAAAGAAAAAAAAGACAAAGTATGTTTTGGTTAGGCTAGAATCCTTCGCGGCCGCCGAAGGCGGACGCCCATATTCACGATTCTGGAAATTAAACTAACCTAACCTAACCTGACCTAACCCAACCTAACCTAACCTAACCTGACCTAACCTAAAAAGAAAAAAAAACAAAGTAAGTTTTGGTTAGGCTAGAATCCTTCGCGGCCGCCGAAGGCGGACGCCCATATTCACGATTCTGGAAATTAAACTAACCTAACCTAACCTGACCTAACCCAACCTAACCTAACCTAACCTAACCTGACCTAACCTAACCTGACCTAACCTAACCTGACCTAAAGAACAAAAAAAAAAAGACGAAGGAAGTTTTGGTTAGGCTAGAATGCTTCGCGGCCGCCGAAGGCGGACGCCCATATTCACGATTCTGGAAATTAAACTAACTTAACCTAACCTGACCTGACCCAACCTAACCTTACCTAACCTGACCTAACCTAAAAAGAAAAAAAAGACAAAGTAAGTTTTGGTTAGGCTAGAATCCTTCGCGGCCGCCGAAGGCGGACGCCCATATTCACGATTCTGGAAATTAAACTAACCTAACCTAACCTGACCTAACCCAACCCAACCTAACCTAACCTAACCTGACCTAACCTAACCTGACCTAACCTAACCTGACCTAAAGAACAAAAAAAAAAGACGAAGGAAGATTTGGTTAGGCAAGAATCCTTCGCGGCCGCCGAAGGCGGACGCCCATATTCACGATTCTGGAAATTAAACTAACTTAACCTAACCTGACCTGACCCAACCTAACCTTACCTAACCTGACCTAACCTAAAAAGAAAAAAAAGACAAAGTAAGTTTTGGTTAGGCTAGAATCCTTCGCGGCCGCCGAAGGCGGACGCCCATATTCACGATTCTGGAAATTAAACTAACCTAACCTAACCTGACCTAACCCAACCTAACCTAACCTAACCTGACCTAACCTAAAAAGAAAAAAAAAACAAAGTAAGTTTTGGTTAGGCTAGAATCCTTCGCGGCCGCCGAAGGCGGACGCCCATATTCACGATTCTGGAAATTAAACTAACCTAACCTAACCTGACCTAACCCAACCTAATCTTACCTAACCTGACCTAACCTAAAAAGAAAAAAAAGACAAAGTAAGTTTTGGTTAGGCTAGAATCCTTCGCGGCCGCCGAAGGCGGACGCCCATATTCACGATTCTGGAAATTAAACTAACCTAACCTAACCTGACCTAACCCAACCCAACCTAACCTAACCTAACCTGACCTAACCTAACCTGACCTAACCTAACCTGACCTAAAGAACAAAAAAAAAAAGACGAAGGAAGTTTTGGTTAGGCAAGAATCCTTCGCGGCCGCCGAAGGCGGACGCCCATATTCACGATTCTGGAAATTAAACTAACTTAACCTAACCTGACCTGACCCAACCTAACCTTACCTAACCTGACCTAACCTAAAAAGAAAAAAAAGACAAAGTAAGTTTTGGTTAGGCTAGAATCCTTCGCGGCCGCCGAAGGCGGACGCCCATATTCACGATTCTGGAAATTAAACTAACCTAACCTAACCTGACCTAACCCAACCTAACCTTACCTAACCTGACCTAACCTAAAAAGAAAAAAAAGACAAAGTATGTTTTGGTTAGGCTAGAATCCTTCGCGGCCGCCGAAGGCGGACGCCCATATTCACGATTCTGGAAATTAAACTAACCTAACCTAACCTGACCTAACCCAACCTAACCTAACCTAACCTGACCTAACCTAAAAAGAAAAAAAAACAAAGTAAGTTTTGGTTAGGCTAGAATCCTTCGCGGCCGCCGAAGGCGGACGCCCATATTCACGATTCTGGAAATTAAACTAACCTAACCTAACCTGACCTAACCCAACCTAACCTAACCTAACCTAACCTGACCTAACCTAACCTGACCTAACCTAACCTGACCTAAAGAACAAAAAAAAAAAGACGAAGGAAGTTTTGGTTAGGCTAGAATGCTTCGCGGCCGCCGAAGGCGGACGCCCATATTCACGATTCTGGAAATTAAACTAACTTAACCTAACCTGACCTGACCCAACCTAACCTTACCTAACCTGACCTAACCTAAAAAGAAAAAAAAGACAAAGTAAGTTTTGGTTAGGCTAGAATCCTTCGCGGCCGCCGAAGGCGGACGCCCATATTCACGATTCTGGAAATTAAACTAACCTAACCTAACCTGACCTAACCCAACCCAACCTAACCTAACCTAACCTGACCTAACCTAACCTGACCTAACCTAACCTGACCTAAAGAACAAAAAAAAAAAAGACGAAGGAAGTTTTGGTTAGGCTAGAATCCTTCGCGGCCGCCGAAGGCGGACGCCCATATTCACGATTCTGGAAATTAAACTAACTTAACCTAACCTGACCTGACCCAACCTAACCTTACCTAACCTGACCTAACCTAAAAAGAAAAAAAAGACAAAGTAAGTTTTGGTTAGGCTAGAATCCTTCGCGGCCGCCGAAGGCGGACGCCCATATTCACGATTCTGGAAATTAAACTAACTTAACCTAACCTGACCTAACCCAACCTAACCTTACCTAACCTGACCTAACCTAAAAAGAAAAAAAAGACAAAGTAAGTTTTGGTTAGGCTAGAATCCTTCGCGGCCGCCGAAGGCGGACGCCCATATTCACGATTCTGGAAATTAAACTAACCTAACCTAACCTGACCTAACCCAACCTAACCTAACCTAACCTGACCTAACCTAAAAAGAAAAAAAAAACAAAGTAAGTTTTGGTTAGGCTAGAATCCTTCGCGGCCGCCGAAGGCGGACGCCCATATTCACGATTCTGGAAATTAAACTAACCTAACCTAACCTGACCTAACCCAACCTAATCTTACCTAACCTGACCTAACCTAAAAAGAAAAAAAAGACAAAGTAAGTTTTGGTTAGGCTAGAATCCTTCGCGGCCGCCGAAGGCGGACGCCCATATTCACGATTCTGGAAATTAAACTAACCTAACCTAACCTGACCTAACCCAACCCAACCTAACCTAACCTAACCTGACCTAACCTAACCTGACCTAACCTAACCTGACCTAAAGAACAAAAAAAAAAAGACGAAGGAAGTTTTGGTTAGGCAAGAATCCTTCGCGGCCGCCGAAGGCGGACGCCCATATTCACGATTCTGGAAATTAAACTAACTTAACCTAACCTGACCTGACCCAACCTAACCTTACCTAACCTGACCTAACCTAAAAAGAAAAAAAAGACAAAGTAAGTTTTGGTTAGGCTAGAATCCTTCGCGGCCGCCGAAGGCGGACGCCCATATTCACGATTCTGGAAATTAAACTAACCTAACCTAACCTGACCTAACCCAACCTAACCTTACCTAACCTGACCTAACCTAAAAAGAAAAAAAAGACAAAGTATGTTTTGGTTAGGCTAGAATCCTTCGCGGCCGCCGAAGGCGGACGCCCATATTCACGATTCTGGAAATTAAACTAACCTAACCTAACCTGACCTAACCCAACCTAACCTAACCTAACCTGACCTAACCTAAAAAGAAAAAAAAACAAAGTAAGTTTTGGTTAGGCTAGAATCCTTCGCGGCCGCCGAAGGCGGACGCCCATATTCACGATTCTGGAAATTAAACTAACCTAACCTAACCTGACCTAACCCAACCTAACCTAACCTAACCTAACCTGACCTAACCTAACCTGACCTAACCTAACCTGACCTAAAGAACAAAAAAAAAAAGACGAAGGAAGTTTTGGTTAGGCTAGAATGCTTCGCGGCCGCCGAAGGCGGACGCCCATATTCACGATTCTGGAAATTAAACTAACTTAACCTAACCTGACCTGACCCAACCTAACCTTACCTAACCTGACCTAACCTAAAAAGAAAAAAAAGACAAAGTAAGTTTTGGTTAGGCTAGAATCCTTCGCGGCCGCCGAAGGCGGACGCCCATATTCACGATTCTGGAAATTAAACTAACCTAACCTAACCTGACCTAACCCAACCCAACCTAACCTAACCTAACCTGACCTAACCTAACCTGACCTAACCTAACCTGACCTAAAGAACAAAAAAAAAAGACGAAGGAAGTTTTGGTTAGGCAAGAATCCTTCGCGGCCGCCGAAGGCGGACGCCCATATTCACGATTCTGGAAATTAAACTAACTTAACCTAACCTGACCTGACCCAACCTAACCTTACCTAACCTGACCTAACCTAAAAAGAAAAAAAAGACAAAGTAAGTTTTGGTTAGGCTAGAATCCTTCGCGGCCGCCGAAGGCGGACGCCCATATTCACGATTCTGGAAATTAAACTAACCTAACCTAACCTGACCTAACCCAACCTAACCTAACCTAACCTGACCTAACCTAAAAAGAAAAAAAAAACAAAGTAAGTTTTGGTTAGGCTAGAATCCTTCGCGGCCGCCGAAGGCGGACGCCCATATTCACGATTCTGGAAATTAAACTAACCTAACCTAACCTGACCTAACCCAACCTAATCTTACCTAACCTGACCTAACCTAAAAAGAAAAAAAAGACAAAGTAAGTTTTGGTTAGGCTAGAATCCTTCGCGGCCGCCGAAGGCGGACGCCCATATTCACGATTCTGGAAATTAAACTAACCTAACCTAACCTGACCTAACCCAACCCAACCTAACCTAACCTAACCTGACCTAACCTAACCTGACCTAACCTAACCTGACCTAAAGAACAAAAAAAAAAAGACGAAGGAAGTTTTGGTTAGGCAAGAATCCTTCGCGGCCGCCGAAGGCGGACGCCCATATTCACGATTCTGGAAATTAAACTAACTTAACCTAACCTGACCTGACCCAACCTAACCTTACCTAACCTGACCTAACCTAAAAAGAAAAAAAAGACAAAGTAAGTTTTGGTTAGGCTAGAATCCTTCGCGGCCGCCGAAGGCGGACGCCCATATTCACGATTCTGGAAATTAAACTAACCTAACCTAACCTGACCTAACCCAACCTAACCTTACCTAACCTGACCTAACCTAAAAAGAAAAAAAAGACAAAGTATGTTTTGGTTAGGCTAGAATCCTTCGCGGCCGCCGAAGGCGGACGCCCATATTCACGATTCTGGAAATTAAACTAACCTAACCTAACCTGACCTAACCCAACCTAACCTAACCTAACCTGACCTAACCTAAAAAGAAAAAAAAACAAAGTAAGTTTTGGTTAGGCTAGAATCCTTCGCGGCCGCCGAAGGCGGACGCCCATATTCACGATTCTGGAAATTAAACTAACCTAACCTAACCTGACCTAACCCAACCTAACCTAACCTAACCTAACCTGACCTAACCTAACCTGACCTAACCTAACCTGACCTAAAGAACAAAAAAAAAAAGACGAAGGAAGTTTTGGTTAGGCTAGAATGCTTCGCGGCCGCCGAAGGCGGACGCCCATATTCACGATTCTGGAAATTAAACTAACTTAACCTAACCTGACCTGACCCAACCTAACCTTACCTAACCTGACCTAACCTAAAAAGAAAAAAAAGACAAAGTAAGTTTTGGTTAGGCTAGAATCCTTCGCGGCCGCCGAAGGCGGACGCCCATATTCACGATTCTGGAAATTAAACTAACCTAACCTAACCTGACCTAACCCAACCCAACCTAACCTAACCTAACCTGACCTAACCTAACCTGACCTAACCTAACCTGACCTAAAGAACAAAAAAAAAAAGACGAAGGAAGTTTTGGTTAGGCTAGAATCCTTCGCGGCCGCCGAAGGCGGACGCCCATATTCACGATTCTGGAAATTAAACTAACTTAACCTAACCTGACCTGACCCAACCTAACCTTACCTAACCTGACCTAACCTAAAAAGAAAAAAAAGACAAAGTAAGTTTTGGTTAGGCTAGAATCCTTCGCGGCCGCCGAAGGCGGACGCCCATATTCACGATTCTGGAAATTAAACTAACTTAACCTAACCTGACCTAACCCAACCTAACCTTACCTAACCTGACCTAACCTAAAAAGAAAAAAAAGACAAAGTAAGTTTTGGTTAGGCTAGAATCCTTCGCGGCCGCCGAAGGCGGACGCCCATATTCACGATTCTGGAAATTAAACTAACCTAACCTAACCTGACCTAACCCAACCTAACCTTACCTAACCTGACCTAACCTAAAAAGAAAAAAAAGACAAAGTATGTTTTGGTTAGGCTAGAATCCTTCGCGGCCGCCGAAGGCGGACGCCCATATTCACGATTCTGGAAATTAAACTAACCTAACCTAACCTGACCTAACCCAACCTAACCTAACCTAACCTAACCTGACCTAACCTAACCTGACCTAACCTAACCTGACCTAAAGAACAAAAAAAAAAGACGAAGGAAGTTTTGGTTAGGCAAGAATCCTTCGCGGCCGCCGAAGGCGGACGCCCATATTCACGATTCTGGAAATTAAACTAACTTAACCTAACCTGACCTGACCCAACCTAACCTTACCTAACCTGACCTAACCTAAAAAGAAAAAAAAGACAAAGTAAGTTTTGGTTAGGCTAGAATCCTTCGCGGCCGCCGAAGGCGGACGCCCATATTCACGATTCTGGAAATTAAACTAACCTAACCTAACCTGACCTAACCCAACCTAACCTAACCTAACCTGACCTAACCTAAAAAGAAAAAAAAAACAAAGTAAGTTTTGGTTAGGCTAGAATCCTTCGCGGCCGCCGAAGGCGGACGCCCATATTCACGATTCTGGAAATTAAACTAACCTAACCTAACCTGACCTAACCCAACCTAATCTTACCTAACCTGACCTAACCTAAAAAGAAAAAAAAGACAAAGTAAGTTTTGGTTAGGCTAGAATCCTTCGCGGCCGCCGAAGGCGGACGCCCATATTCACGATTCTGGAAATTAAACTAACCTAACCTAACCTGACCTAACCCAACCCAACCTAACCTAACCTAACCTGACCTAACCTAACCTGACCTAACCTAACCTGACCTAAAGAACAAAAAAAAAAAAGACGAAGGAAGTTTTGGTTAGGCAAGAATCCTTCGCGGCCGCCGAAGGCGGACGCCCATATTCACGATTCTGGAAATTAAACTAACTTAACCTAACCTGACCTGACCCAACCTAACCTTACCTAACCTGACCTAACCTAAAAAGAAAAAAAAGACAAAGTAAGTTTTGGTTAGGCTAGAATCCTTCGCGGCCGCCGAAGGCGGACGCCCATATTCACGATTCTGGAAATTAAACTAACCTAACCTAACCTGACCTAACCCAACCCAACCTAACCTAACCTAACCTGACCTAACCTAACCTGACCTAACCTAACCTGACCTAAAGAACAAAAAAAAAAGACGAAGGAAGTTTTGGTTAGGCAAGAATCCTTCGCGGCCGCCGAAGGCGGACGCCCATATTCACGATTCTGGAAATTAAACTAACTTAACCTAACCTGACCTGACCCAACCTAACCTTACCTAACCTGACCTAACCTAAAAAGAAAAAAAAGACAAAGTAAGTTTTGGTTAGGCTAGAATCCTTCGCGGCCGCCGAAGGCGGACGCCCATATTCACGATTCTGGAAATTAAACTAACCTAACCTAACCTGACCTAACCCAACCTAACCTAACCTAACCTGACCTAACCTAAAAAGAAAAAAAAAACAAAGTAAGTTTTGGTTAGGCTAGAATCCTTCGCGGCCGCCGAAGGCGGACGCCCATATTCACGATTCTGGAAATTAAACTAACCTAACCTAACCTGACCTAACCCAACCTAATCTTACCTAACCTGACCTAACCTAAAAAGAAAAAAAAGACAAAGTAAGTTTTGGTTAGGCTAGAATCCTTCGCGGCCGCCGAAGGCGGACGCCCATATTCACGATTCTGGAAATTAAACTAACCTAACCTAACCTGACCTAACCCAACCCAACCTAACCTAACCTAACCTGACCTAACCTAACCTGACCTAACCTAACCTGACCTAAAGAACAAAAAAAAAAAGACGAAGGAAGTTTTGGTTAGGCAAGAATCCTTCGCGGCCGCCGAAGGCGGACGCCCATATTCACGATTCTGGAAATTAAACTAACTTAACCTAACCTGACCTGACCCAACCTAACCTTACCTAACCTGACCTAACCTAAAAAGAAAAAAAAGACAAAGTAAGTTTTGGTTAGGCTAGAATCCTTCGCGGCCGCCGAAGGCGGACGCCCATATTCACGATTCTGGAAATTAAACTAACCTAACCTAACCTGACCTAACCCAACCTAACCTTACCTAACCTGACCTAACCTAAAAAGAAAAAAAAGACAAAGTATGTTTTGGTTAGGCTAGAATCCTTCGCGGCCGCCGAAGGCGGACGCCCATATTCACGATTCTGGAAATTAAACTAACCTAACCTAACCTGACCTAACCCAACCTAACCTAACCTAACCTGACCTAACCTAAAAAGAAAAAAAAACAAAGTAAGTTTTGGTTAGGCTAGAATCCTTCGCGGCCGCCGAAGGCGGACGCCCATATTCACGATTCTGGAAATTAAACTAACCTAACCTAACCTGACCTAACCCAACCTAACCTAACCTAACCTAACCTGACCTAACCTAACCTGACCTAACCTAACCTGACCTAAAGAACAAAAAAAAAAAGACGAAGGAAGTTTTGGTTAGGCTAGAATGCTTCGCGGCCGCCGAAGGCGGACGCCCATATTCACGATTCTGGAAATTAAACTAACTTAACCTAACCTGACCTGACCCAACCTAACCTTACCTAACCTGACCTAACCTAAAAAGAAAAAAAAGACAAAGTAAGTTTTGGTTAGGCTAGAATCCTTCGCGGCCGCCGAAGGCGGACGCCCATATTCACGATTCTGGAAATTAAACTAACCTAACCTAACCTGACCTAACCCAACCCAACCTAACCTAACCTAACCTGACCTAACCTAACCTGACCTAACCTAACCTGACCTAAAGAACAAAAAAAAAAAGACGAAGGAAGTTTTGGTTAGGCTAGAATCCTTCGCGGCCGCCGAAGGCGGACGCCCATATTCACGATTCTGGAAATTAAACTAACTTAACCTAACCTGACCTGACCCAACCTAACCTTACCTAACCTGACCTAACCTAAAAAGAAAAAAAAGACAAAGTAAGTTTTGGTTAGGCTAGAATCCTTCGCGGCCGCCGAAGGCGGACGCCCATATTCACGATTCTGGAAATTAAACTAACTTAACCTAACCTGACCTAACCCAACCTAACCTAACCTAACCTAACCTGACCTAACCTAACCTGACCTAACCTAACCTGACCTAAAGAACAAAAAAAAAAAGACGAAGGAAGTTTTGGTTAGGCTAGAATGCTTCGCGGCCGCCGAAGGCGGACGCCCATATTCACGATTCTGGAAATTAAACTAACTTAACCTAACCTGACCTGACCCAACCTAACCTTACCTAACCTGACCTAACCTAAAAAGAAAAAAAAGACAAAGTAAGTTTTGGTTAGGCTAGAATCCTTCGCGGCCGCCGAAGGCGGACGCCCATATTCACGATTCTGGAAATTAAACTAACCTAACCTAACCTGACCTAACCCAACCCAACCTAACCTAACCTAACCTGACCTAACCTAACCTGACCTAACCTAACCTGACCTAACCTAACCTGACCTAACCTAACCTGACCTAAAGAACAAAAAAAAAAGACGAAGGATGTTTTGGTTAGGCTAGAATGCTTCGCGGCCGCCGAAGGCGGACGCCCATATTCACGATTCTGGAAATTAAACTAACTTAACCTAACCTGACCTGACCCAACCTAACCTTACCTAACCTGACCTAACCTAAAAAGAAAAAAAAGACAAAGTAAGTTTTGGTTAGGCTAGAATCCTTCGCGGCCGCCGAAGGCGGACGCCCATATTCACGATTCTGGAAATTAAACTAACTTAACCTAACCTGACCTAACCCAACCTAACCTTACCTAACCTGACCTAACCTAAAAAGAAAAAAAAGACAAAGTAAGTTTTGGTTAGGCTAGAATCCTTCGCGGCCGCCGAAGGCGGACGCCCATATTCACGATTCTGGAAATTAAACTAACCTAACCTAACCTGACCTAACCCAACCCAACCTAACCTAACCTAACCTGACCTAACCTAACCTGACCTAACCTAACCTGACCTAAAGAACAAAAAAAAAAGACGAAGGAAGTTTTGGTTAGGCAAGAATCCTTCGCGGCCGCCGAAGGCGGACGCCCATATTCACGATTCTGGAAATTAAACTAACTTAACCTAACCTGACCTGACCCAACCTAACCTTACCTAACCTGACCTAACCTAAAAAGAAAAAAAAGACAAAGTAAGTTTTGGTTAGGCTAGAATCCTTCGCGGCCGCCGAAGGCGGACGCCCATATTCACGATTCTGGAAATTAAACTAACCTAACCTAACCTGACCTAACCCAACCTAACCTAACCTAACCTGACCTAACCTAAAAAGAAAAAAAAAACAAAGTAAGTTTTGGTTAGGCTAGAATCCTTCGCGGCCGCCGAAGGCGGACGCCCATATTCACGATTCTGGAAATTAAACTAACCTAACCTAACCTGACCTAACCCAACCTAATCTTACCTAACCTGACCTAACCTAAAAAGAAAAAAAAGACAAAGTAAGTTTTGGTTAGGCTAGAATCCTTCGCGGCCGCCGAAGGCGGACGCCCATATTCACGATTCTGGAAATTAAACTAACTTAACCTAACCTGACCTGACCCAACCTAACCTTACCTAACCTGACCTAACCTAAAAAGAAAAAAAAGACAAAGTAAGTTTTGGTTAGGCTAGAATCCTTCGCGGCCGCCGAAGGCGGACGCCCATATTCACGATTCTGGAAATTAAACTAACCTAACCTAACCTGACCTAACCCAACCCAACCTAACCTAACCTAACCTGACCTAACCTAACCTGACCTAACCTAACCTGACCTAAAGAACAAAAAAAAAAAGACGAAGGAAGTTTTGGTTAGGCTAGAATCCTTCGCGGCCGCCGAAGGCGGACGCCCATATTCACGATTCTGGAAATTAAACTAACTTAACCTAACCTGACCTGACCCAACCTAACCTTACCTAACCTGACCTAACCTAAAAAGAAAAAAAAGACAAAGTAAGTTTTGGTTAGGCTAGAATCCTTCGCGGCCGCCGAAGGCGGACGCCCATATTCACGATTCTGGAAATTAAACTAACTTAACCTAACCTGACCTAACCCAACCTAACCTTACCTAACCTGACCTAACCTAAAAAGAAAAAAAAGACAAAGTAAGTTTTGGTTAGGCTAGAATCCTTCGCGGCCGCCGAAGGCGGACGCCCATATTCACGATTCTGGAAATTAAACTAACCTAACCTAACCTGACCTAACCCAACCTAACCTTACCTAACCTGACCTAACCTAAAAAGAAAAAAAAGACAAAGTATGTTTTGGTTAGGCTAGAATCCTTCGCGGCCGCCGAAGGCGGACGCCCATATTCACGATTCTGGAAATTAAACTAACCTAACCTAACCTGACCTAACCCAACCTAACCTAACCTAACCTAACCTGACCTAACCTAACCTGACCTAACCTAACCTGACCTAAAGAACAAAAAAAAAAGACGAAGGAAGTTTTGGTTAGGCAAGAATCCTTCGCGGCCGCCGAAGGCGGACGCCCATATTCACGATTCTGGAAATTAAACTAACTTAACCTAACCTGACCTGACCCAACCTAACCTTACCTAACCTGACCTAACCTAAAAAGAAAAAAAAGACAAAGTAAGTTTTGGTTAGGCTAGAATCCTTCGCGGCCGCCGAAGGCGGACGCCCATATTCACGATTCTGGAAATTAAACTAACTTAACCTAACCTGACCTAACCCAACCTAACCTTACCTAACCTGACCTAACCTAAAAAGAAAAAAAAGACAAAGTAAGTTTTGGTTAGGCTAGAATCCTTCGCGGCCGCCGAAGGCGGACGCCCATATTCACGATTCTGGAAATTAAACTAACCTAACCTAACCTGACCTAACCCAACCCAACCTAACCTAACCTAACCTGACCTAACCTAACCTGACCTAACCTAACCTGACCTAAAGAACAAAAAAAAAAGACGAAGGAAGTTTTGGTTAGGCAAGAATCCTTCGCGGCCGCCGAAGGCGGACGCCCATATTCACGATTCTGGAAATTAAACTAACTTAACCTAACCTGACCTGACCCAACCTAACCTTACCTAACCTGACCTAACCTAAAAAGAAAAAAAAGACAAAGTAAGTTTTGGTTAGGCTAGAATCCTTCGCGGCCGCCGAAGGCGGACGCCCATATTCACGATTCTGGAAATTAAACTAACCTAACCTAACCTGACCTAACCCAACCTAACCTAACCTAACCTGACCTAACCTAAAAAGAAAAAAAAAACAAAGTAAGTTTTGGTTAGGCTAGAATCCTTCGCGGCCGCCGAAGGCGGACGCCCATATTCACGATTCTGGAAATTAAACTAACCTAACCTAACCTGACCTAACCCAACCTAATCTTACCTAACCTGACCTAACCTAAAAAGAAAAAAAAGACAAAGTAAGTTTTGGTTAGGCTAGAATCCTTCGCGGCCGCCGAAGGCGGACGCCCATATTCACGATTCTGGAAATTAAACTAACTTAACCTAACCTGACCTGACCCAACCTAACCTTACCTAACCTGACCTAACCTAAAAAGAAAAAAAAGACAAAGTAAGTTTTGGTTAGGCTAGAATCCTTCGCGGCCGCCGAAGGCGGACGCCCATATTCACGATTCTGGAAATTAAACTAACCTAACCTAACCTGACCTAACCCAACCCAACCTAACCTAACCTAACCTGACCTAACCTAACCTGACCTAACCTAACCTGACCTAAAGAACAAAAAAAAAAAGACGAAGGAAGTTTTGGTTAGGCTAGAATCCTTCGCGGCCGCCGAAGGCGGACGCCCATATTCACGATTCTGGAAATTAAACTAACTTAACCTAACCTGACCTGACCCAACCTAACCTTACCTAACCTGACCTAACCTAAAAAGAAAAAAAAGACAAAGTAAGTTTTGGTTAGGCTAGAATCCTTCGCGGCCGCCGAAGGCGGACGCCCATATTCACGATTCTGGAAATTAAACTAACTTAACCTAACCTGACCTAACCCAACCTAACCTTACCTAACCTGACCTAACCTAAAAAGAAAAAAAAGACAAAGTAAGTTTTGGTTAGGCTAGAATCCTTCGCGGCCGCCGAAGGCGGACGCCCATATTCACGATTCTGGAAATTAAACTAACCTAACCTAACCTGACCTAACCCAACCTAACCTTACCTAACCTGACCTAACCTAAAAAGAAAAAAAAGACAAAGTATGTTTTGGTTAGGCTAGAATCCTTCGCGGCCGCCGAAGGCGGACGCCCATATTCACGATTCTGGAAATTAAACTAACCTAACCTAACCTGACCTAACCCAACCTAACCTAACCTAACCTAACCTGACCTAACCTAACCTGACCTAACCTAACCTGACCTAAAGAACAAAAAAAAAAGACGAAGGAAGTTTTGGTTAGGCAAGAATCCTTCGCGGCCGCCGAAGGCGGACGCCCATATTCACGATTCTGGAAATTAAACTAACTTAACCTAACCTGACCTGACCCAACCTAACCTTACCTAACCTGACCTAACCTAAAAAGAAAAAAAAGACAAAGTAAGTTTTGGTTAGGCTAGAATCCTTCGCGGCCGCCGAAGGCGGACGCCCATATTCACGATTCTGGAAATTAAACTAACCTAACCTAACCTGACCTAACCCAACCTAACCTAACCTAACCTGACCTAACCTAAAAAGAAAAAAAAAACAAAGTAAGTTTTGGTTAGGCTAGAATCCTTCGCGGCCGCCGAAGGCGGACGCCCATATTCACGATTCTGGAAATTAAACTAACCTAACCTAACCTGACCTAACCCAACCTAATCTTACCTAACCTGACCTAACCTAAAAAGAAAAAAAAGACAAAGTAAGTTTTGGTTAGGCTAGAATCCTTCGCGGCCGCCGAAGGCGGACGCCCATATTCACGATTCTGGAAATTAAACTAACCTAACCTAACCTGACCTAACCCAACCCAACCTAACCTAACCTAACCTGACCTAACCTAACCTGACCTAACCTAACCTGACCTAAAGAACAAAAAAAAAAAAGACGAAGGAAGTTTTGGTTAGGCAAGAATCCTTCGCGGCCGCCGAAGGCGGACGCCCATATTCACGATTCTGGAAATTAAACTAACTTAACCTAACCTGACCTGACCCAACCTAACCTTACCTAACCTGACCTAACCTAAAAAGAAAAAAAAGACAAAGTAAGTTTTGGTTAGGCTAGAATCCTTCGCGGCCGCCGAAGGCGGACGCCCATATTCACGATTCTGGAAATTAAACTAACCTAACCTAACCTGACCTAACCCAACCCAACCTAACCTAACCTAACCTGACCTAACCTAACCTGACCTAACCTAACCTGACCTAAAGAACAAAAAAAAAAGACGAAGGAAGTTTTGGTTAGGCAAGAATCCTTCGCGGCCGCCGAAGGCGGACGCCCATATTCACGATTCTGGAAATTAAACTAACTTAACCTAACCTGACCTGACCCAACCTAACCTTACCTAACCTGACCTAACCTAAAAAGAAAAAAAAGACAAAGTAAGTTTTGGTTAGGCTAGAATCCTTCGCGGCCGCCGAAGGCGGACGCCCATATTCACGATTCTGGAAATTAAACTAACCTAACCTAACCTGACCTAACCCAACCTAACCTAACCTAACCTGACCTAACCTAAAAAGAAAAAAAAAACAAAGTAAGTTTTGGTTAGGCTAGAATCCTTCGCGGCCGCCGAAGGCGGACGCCCATATTCACGATTCTGGAAATTAAACTAACCTAACCTAACCTGACCTAACCCAACCTAATCTTACCTAACCTGACCTAACCTAAAAAGAAAAAAAAGACAAAGTAAGTTTTGGTTAGGCTAGAATCCTTCGCGGCCGCCGAAGGCGGACGCCCATATTCACGATTCTGGAAATTAAACTAACCTAACCTAACCTGACCTAACCCAACCCAACCTAACCTAACCTAACCTGACCTAACCTAACCTGACCTAACCTAACCTGACCTAAAGAACAAAAAAAAAAAGACGAAGGAAGTTTTGGTTAGGCAAGAATCCTTCGCGGCCGCCGAAGGCGGACGCCCATATTCACGATTCTGGAAATTAAACTAACTTAACCTAACCTGACCTGACCCAACCTAACCTTACCTAACCTGACCTAACCTAAAAAGAAAAAAAAGACAAAGTAAGTTTTGGTTAGGCTAGAATCCTTCGCGGCCGCCGAAGGCGGACGCCCATATTCACGATTCTGGAAATTAAACTAACCTAACCTAACCTGACCTAACCCAACCTAACCTTACCTAACCTGACCTAACCTAAAAAGAAAAAAAAGACAAAGTATGTTTTGGTTAGGCTAGAATCCTTCGCGGCCGCCGAAGGCGGACGCCCATATTCACGATTCTGGAAATTAAACTAACCTAACCTAACCTGACCTAACCCAACCTAACCTAACCTAACCTGACCTAACCTAAAAAGAAAAAAAAACAAAGTAAGTTTTGGTTAGGCTAGAATCCTTCGCGGCCGCCGAAGGCGGACGCCCATATTCACGATTCTGGAAATTAAACTAACCTAACCTAACCTGACCTAACCCAACCTAACCTAACCTAACCTAACCTGACCTAACCTAACCTGACCTAACCTAACCTGACCTAAAGAACAAAAAAAAAAAGACGAAGGAAGTTTTGGTTAGGCTAGAATGCTTCGCGGCCGCCGAAGGCGGACGCCCATATTCACGATTCTGGAAATTAAACTAACTTAACCTAACCTGACCTGACCCAACCTAACCTTACCTAACCTGACCTAACCTAAAAAGAAAAAAAAGACAAAGTAAGTTTTGGTTAGGCTAGAATCCTTCGCGGCCGCCGAAGGCGGACGCCCATATTCACGATTCTGGAAATTAAACTAACCTAACCTAACCTGACCTAACCCAACCCAACCTAACCTAACCTAACCTGACCTAACCTAACCTGACCTAACCTAACCTGACCTAAAGAACAAAAAAAAAAAGACGAAGGAAGTTTTGGTTAGGCTAGAATCCTTCGCGGCCGCCGAAGGCGGACGCCCATATTCACGATTCTGGAAATTAAACTAACTTAACCTAACCTGACCTGACCCAACCTAACCTTACCTAACCTGACCTAACCTAAAAAGAAAAAAAAGACAAAGTAAGTTTTGGTTAGGCTAGAATCCTTCGCGGCCGCCGAAGGCGGACGCCCATATTCACGATTCTGGAAATTAAACTAACTTAACCTAACCTGACCTAACCCAACCTAACCTAACCTAACCTAACCTGACCTAACCTAACCTGACCTAACCTAACCTGACCTAAAGAACAAAAAAAAAAAGACGAAGGAAGTTTTGGTTAGGCTAGAATGCTTCGCGGCCGCCGAAGGCGGACGCCCATATTCACGATTCTGGAAATTAAACTAACTTAACCTAACCTGACCTGACCCAACCTAACCTTACCTAACCTGACCTAACCTAAAAAGAAAAAAAAGACAAAGTAAGTTTTGGTTAGGCTAGAATCCTTCGCGGCCGCCGAAGGCGGACGCCCATATTCACGATTCTGGAAATTAAACTAACCTAACCTAACCTGACCTAACCCAACCCAACCTAACCTAACCTAACCTGACCTAACCTAACCTGACCTAACCTAACCTGACCTAACCTAACCTGACCTAACCTAACCTGACCTAAAGAACAAAAAAAAAAGACGAAGGATGTTTTGGTTAGGCTAGAATGCTTCGCGGCCGCCGAAGGCGGACGCCCATATTCACGATTCTGGAAATTAAACTAACTTAACCTAACCTGACCTGACCCAACCTAACCTTACCTAACCTGACCTAACCTAAAAAGAAAAAAAAGACAAAGTAAGTTTTGGTTAGGCTAGAATCCTTCGCGGCCGCCGAAGGCGGACGCCCATATTCACGATTCTGGAAATTAAACTAACTTAACCTAACCTGACCTAACCCAACCTAACCTTACCTAACCTGACCTAACCTAAAAAGAAAAAAAAGACAAAGTAAGTTTTGGTTAGGCTAGAATCCTTCGCGGCCGCCGAAGGCGGACGCCCATATTCACGATTCTGGAAATTAAACTAACCTAACCTAACCTGACCTAACCCAACCCAACCTAACCTAACCTAACCTGACCTAACCTAACCTGACCTAACCTAACCTGACCTAAAGAACAAAAAAAAAAGACGAAGGAAGTTTTGGTTAGGCAAGAATCCTTCGCGGCCGCCGAAGGCGGACGCCCATATTCACGATTCTGGAAATTAAACTAACTTAACCTAACCTGACCTGACCCAACCTAACCTTACCTAACCTGACCTAACCTAAAAAGAAAAAAAAGACAAAGTAAGTTTTGGTTAGGCTAGAATCCTTCGCGGCCGCCGAAGGCGGACGCCCATATTCACGATTCTGGAAATTAAACTAACCTAACCTAACCTGACCTAACCCAACCTAACCTAACCTAACCTGACCTAACCTAAAAAGAAAAAAAAAACAAAGTAAGTTTTGGTTAGGCTAGAATCCTTCGCGGCCGCCGAAGGCGGACGCCCATATTCACGATTCTGGAAATTAAACTAACCTAACCTAACCTGACCTAACCCAACCTAATCTTACCTAACCTGACCTAACCTAAAAAGAAAAAAAAGACAAAGTAAGTTTTGGTTAGGCTAGAATCCTTCGCGGCCGCCGAAGGCGGACGCCCATATTCACGATTCTGGAAATTAAACTAACCTAACCTAACCTGACCTAACCCAACCCAACCTAACCTAACCTAACCTGACCTAACCTAACCTGACCTAACCTAACCTGACCTAAAGAACAAAAAAAAAAAGACGAAGGAAGTTTTGGTTAGGCAAGAATCCTTCGCGGCCGCCGAAGGCGGACGCCCATATTCACGATTCTGGAAATTAAACTAACTTAACCTAACCTGACCTGACCCAACCTAACCTTACCTAACCTGACCTAACCTAAAAAGAAAAAAAAGACAAAGTAAGTTTTGGTTAGGCTAGAATCCTTCGCGGCCGCCGAAGGCGGACGCCCATATTCACGATTCTGGAAATTAAACTAACCTAACCTAACCTGACCTAACCCAACCTAACCTTACCTAACCTGACCTAACCTAAAAAGAAAAAAAAGACAAAGTATGTTTTGGTTAGGCTAGAATCCTTCGCGGCCGCCGAAGGCGGACGCCCATATTCACGATTCTGGAAATTAAACTAACCTAACCTAACCTGACCTAACCCAACCTAACCTAACCTAACCTGACCTAACCTAAAAAGAAAAAAAAACAAAGTAAGTTTTGGTTAGGCTAGAATCCTTCGCGGCCGCCGAAGGCGGACGCCCATATTCACGATTCTGGAAATTAAACTAACCTAACCTAACCTGACCTAACCCAACCTAACCTAACCTAACCTAACCTGACCTAACCTAACCTGACCTAACCTAACCTGACCTAAAGAACAAAAAAAAAAAGACGAAGGAAGTTTTGGTTAGGCTAGAATGCTTCGCGGCCGCCGAAGGCGGACGCCCATATTCACGATTCTGGAAATTAAACTAACTTAACCTAACCTGACCTGACCCAACCTAACCTTACCTAACCTGACCTAACCTAAAAAGAAAAAAAAACAAAGTAAGTTTTGGTTAGGCTAGAATCCTTCGCGGCCGCCGAAGGCGGACGCCCATATTCACGATTCTGGAAATTAAACTAACCTAACCTAACCTGACCTAACCCAACCTAACCTAACCTAACCTAACCTGACCTAACCTAACCTGACCTAACCTAACCTGACCTAAAGAACAAAAAAAAAAAGACGAAGGAAGTTTTGGTTAGGCTAGAATGCTTCGCGGCCGCCGAAGGCGGACGCCCATATTCACGATTCTGGAAATTAAACTAACTTAACCTAACCTGACCTGACCCAACCTAACCTTACCTAACCTGACCTAACCTAAAAAGAAAAAAAAGACAAAGTAAGTTTTGGTTAGGCTAGAATCCTTCGCGGCCGCCGAAGGCGGACGCCCATATTCACGATTCTGGAAATTAAACTAACCTAACCTAACCTGACCTAACCCAACCCAACCTAACCTAACCTAACCTGACCTAACCTAACCTGACCTAACCTAACCTGACCTAAAGAACAAAAAAAAAAAGACGAAGGAAGTTTTGGTTAGGCTAGAATCCTTCGCGGCCGCCGAAGGCGGACGCCCATATTCACGATTCTGGAAATTAAACTAACTTAACCTAACCTGACCTGACCCAACCTAACCTTACCTAACCTGACCTAACCTAAAAAGAAAAAAAAGACAAAGTAAGTTTTGGTTAGGCTAGAATCCTTCGCGGCCGCCGAAGGCGGACGCCCATATTCACGATTCTGGAAATTAAACTAACTTAACCTAACCTGACCTAACCCAACCTAACCTTACCTAACCTGACCTAACCTAAAAAGAAAAAAAAGACAAAGTAAGTTTTGGTTAGGCTAGAATCCTTCGCGGCCGCCGAAGGCGGACGCCCATATTCACGATTCTGGAAATTAAACTAACCTAACCTAACCTGACCTAACCCAACCTAACCTTACCTAACCTGACCTAACCTAAAAAGAAAAAAAAGACAAAGTATGTTTTGGTTAGGCTAGAATCCTTCGCGGCCGCCGAAGGCGGACGCCCATATTCACGATTCTGGAAATTAAACTAACCTAACCTAACCTGACCTAACCCAACCTAACCTAACCTAACCTAACCTGACCTAACCTAACCTGACCTAACCTAACCTGACCTAAAGAACAAAAAAAAAAGACGAAGGAAGTTTTGGTTAGGCAAGAATCCTTCGCGGCCGCCGAAGGCGGACGCCCATATTCACGATTCTGGAAATTAAACTAACTTAACCTAACCTGACCTGACCCAACCTAACCTTACCTAACCTGACCTAACCTAAAAAGAAAAAAAAGACAAAGTAAGTTTTGGTTAGGCTAGAATCCTTCGCGGCCGCCGAAGGCGGACGCCCATATTCACGATTCTGGAAATTAAACTAACCTAACCTAACCTGACCTAACCCAACCTAACCTAACCTAACCTGACCTAACCTAAAAAGAAAAAAAAAACAAAGTAAGTTTTGGTTAGGCTAGAATCCTTCGCGGCCGCCGAAGGCGGACGCCCATATTCACGATTCTGGAAATTAAACTAACCTAACCTAACCTGACCTAACCCAACCCAACCTAACCTAACCTAACCTGACCTAACCTAACCTGACCTAACCTAACCTGACCTAAAGAACAAAAAAAAAAAGACGAAGGAAGTTTTGGTTAGGCAAGAATCCTTCGCGGCCGCCGAAGGCGGACGCCCATATTCACGATTCTGGAAATTAAACTAACTTAACCTAACCTGACCTGACCCAACCTAACCTTACCTAACCTGACCTAACCTAAAAAGAAAAAAAAGACAAAGTAAGTTTTGGTTAGGCTAGAATCCTTCGCGGCCGCCGAAGGCGGACGCCCATATTCACGATTCTGGAAATTAAACTAACCTAACCTAACCTGACCTAACCCAACCTAACCTTACCTAACCTGACCTAACCTAAAAAGAAAAAAAAGACAAAGTATGTTTTGGTTAGGCTAGAATCCTTCGCGGCCGCCGAAGGCGGACGCCCATATTCACGATTCTGGAAATTAAACTAACCTAACCTAACCTGACCTAACCCAACCTAACCTAACCTAACCTGACCTAACCTAAAAAGAAAAAAAAACAAAGTAAGTTTTGGTTAGGCTAGAATCCTTCGCGGCCGCCGAAGGCGGACGCCCATATTCACGATTCTGGAAATTAAACTAACCTAACCTAACCTGACCTAACCCAACCTAACCTAACCTAACCTAACCTGACCTAACCTAACCTGACCTAACCTAACCTGACCTAAAGAACAAAAAAAAAAAGACGAAGGAAGTTTTGGTTAGGCTAGAATGCTTCGCGGCCGCCGAAGGCGGACGCCCATATTCACGATTCTGGAAATTAAACTAACTTAACCTAACCTGACCTGACCCAACCTAACCTTACCTAACCTGACCTAACCTAAAAAGAAAAAAAAACAAAGTAAGTTTTGGTTAGGCTAGAATCCTTCGCGGCCGCCGAAGGCGGACGCCCATATTCACGATTCTGGAAATTAAACTAACCTAACCTAACCTGACCTAACCCAACCTAACCTAACCTAACCTAACCTGACCTAACCTAACCTGACCTAACCTAACCTGACCTAAAGAACAAAAAAAAAAAGACGAAGGAAGTTTTGGTTAGGCTAGAATGCTTCGCGGCCGCCGAAGGCGGACGCCCATATTCACGATTCTGGAAATTAAACTAACTTAACCTAACCTGACCTGACCCAACCTAACCTTACCTAACCTGACCTAACCTAAAAAGAAAAAAAAGACAAAGTAAGTTTTGGTTAGGCTAGAATCCTTCGCGGCCGCCGAAGGCGGACGCCCATATTCACGATTCTGGAAATTAAACTAACCTAACCTAACCTGACCTAACCCAACCCAACCTAACCTAACCTAACCTGACCTAACCTAACCTGACCTAACCTAACCTGACCTAAAGAACAAAAAAAAAAAGACGAAGGAAGTTTTGGTTAGGCTAGAATCCTTCGCGGCCGCCGAAGGCGGACGCCCATATTCACGATTCTGGAAATTAAACTAACTTAACCTAACCTGACCTGACCCAACCTAACCTTACCTAACCTGACCTAACCTAAAAAGAAAAAAAAGACAAAGTAAGTTTTGGTTAGGCTAGAATCCTTCGCGGCCGCCGAAGGCGGACGCCCATATTCACGATTCTGGAAATTAAACTAACTTAACCTAACCTGACCTAACCCAACCTAACCTTACCTAACCTGACCTAACCTAAAAAGAAAAAAAAGACAAAGTAAGTTTTGGTTAGGCTAGAATCCTTCGCGGCCGCCGAAGGCGGACGCCCATATTCACGATTCTGGAAATTAAACTAACCTAACCTAACCTGACCTAACCCAACCTAACCTTACCTAACCTGACCTAACCTAAAAAGAAAAAAAAGACAAAGTATGTTTTGGTTAGGCTAGAATCCTTCGCGGCCGCCGAAGGCGGACGCCCATATTCACGATTCTGGAAATTAAACTAACCTAACCTAACCTGACCTAACCCAACCTAACCTAACCTAACCTAACCTGACCTAACCTAACCTGACCTAACCTAACCTGACCTAAAGAACAAAAAAAAAAGACGAAGGAAGTTTTGGTTAGGCAAGAATCCTTCGCGGCCGCCGAAGGCGGACGCCCATATTCACGATTCTGGAAATTAAACTAACTTAACCTAACCTGACCTGACCCAACCTAACCTTACCTAACCTGACCTAACCTAAAAAGAAAAAAAAGACAAAGTAAGTTTTGGTTAGGCTAGAATCCTTCGCGGCCGCCGAAGGCGGACGCCCATATTCACGATTCTGGAAATTAAACTAACCTAACCTAACCTGACCTAACCCAACCTAACCTAACCTAACCTGACCTAACCTAAAAAGAAAAAAAAAACAAAGTAAGTTTTGGTTAGGCTAGAATCCTTCGCGGCCGCCGAAGGCGGACGCCCATATTCACGATTCTGGAAATTAAACTAACCTAACCTAACCTGACCTAACCCAACCTAATCTTACCTAACCTGACCTAACCTAAAAAGAAAAAAAAGACAAAGTAAGTTTTGGTTAGGCTAGAATCCTTCGCGGCCGCCGAAGGCGGACGCCCATATTCACGATTCTGGAAATTAAACTAACCTAACCTAACCTGACCTAACCCAACCCAACCTAACCTAACCTAACCTGACCTAACCTAACCTGACCTAACCTAACCTGACCTAAAGAACAAAAAAAAAAAGACGAAGGAAGTTTTGGTTAGGCTAGAATGCTTCGCGGCCGCCGAAGGCGGACGCCCATATTCACGATTCTGGAAATTAAACTAACTTAACCTAACCTGACCTGACCCAACCTAACCTTACCTAACCTGACCTAACCTAAAAAGAAAAAAAAGACAAAGTAAGTTTTGGTTAGGCTAGAATCCTTCGCGGCCGCCGAAGGCGGACGCCCATATTCACGATTCTGGAAATTAAACTAACCTAACCTAACCTGACCTAACCCAACCCAACCTAACCTAACCTAACCTGACCTAACCTAACCTGACCTAACCTAACCTGACCTAAAGAACAAAAAAAAAAGACGAAGGAAGTTTTGGTTAGGCAAGAATCCTTCGCGGCCGCCGAAGGCGGACGCCCATATTCACGATTCTGGAAATTAAACTAACTTAACCTAACCTGACCTGACCCAACCTAACCTTACCTAACCTGACCTAACCTAAAAAGAAAAAAAAGACAAAGTAAGTTTTGGTTAGGCTAGAATCCTTCGCGGCCGCCGAAGGCGGACGCCCATATTCACGATTCTGGAAATTAAACTAACCTAACCTAACCTGACCTAACCCAACCTAACCTAACCTAACCTGACCTAACCTAAAAAGAAAAAAAAAACAAAGTAAGTTTTGGTTAGGCTAGAATCCTTCGCGGCCGCCGAAGGCGGACGCCCATATTCACGATTCTGGAAATTAAACTAACCTAACCTAACCTGACCTAACCCAACCTAATCTTACCTAACCTGACCTAACCTAAAAAGAAAAAAAAGACAAAGTAAGTTTTGGTTAGGCTAGAATCCTTCGCGGCCGCCGAAGGCGGACGCCCATATTCACGATTCTGGAAATTAAACTAACCTAACCTAACCTGACCTAACCCAACCTAACCTAACCTAACCTAACCTGACCTAACCTAACCTGACCTAACCTAACCTGACCTAAAGAACAAAAAAAAAAAGACGAAGGAAGTTTTGGTTAGGCTAGAATGCTTCGCGGCCGCCGAAGGCGGACGCCCATATTCACGATTCTGGAAATTAAACTAACTTAACCTAACCTGACCTGACCCAACCTAACCTTACCTAACCTGACCTAACCTAAAAAGAAAAAAAAGACAAAGTAAGTTTTGGTTAGGCTAGAATCCTTCGCGGCCGCCGAAGGCGGACGCCCATATTCACGATTCTGGAAATTAAACTAACCTAACCTAACCTGACCTAACCCAACCCAACCTAACCTAACCTAACCTGACCTAACCTAACCTGACCTAACCTAACCTGACCTAAAGAACAAAAAAAAAAGACGAAGGAAGTTTTGGTTAGGCAAGAATCCTTCGCGGCCGCCGAAGGCGGACGCCCATATTCACGATTCTGGAAATTAAACTAACTTAACCTAACCTGACCTGACCCAACCTAACCTTACCTAACCTGACCTAACCTAAAAAGAAAAAAAAGACAAAGTAAGTTTTGGTTAGGCTAGAATCCTTCGCGGCCGCCGAAGGCGGACGCCCATATTCACGATTCTGGAAATTAAACTAACCTAACCTAACCTGACCTAACCCAACCTAACCTAACCTAACCTGACCTAACCTAAAAAGAAAAAAAAAACAAAGTAAGTTTTGGTTAGGCTAGAATCCTTCGCGGCCGCCGAAGGCGGACGCCCATATTCACGATTCTGGAAATTAAACTAACCTAACCTAACCTGACCTAACCCAACCTAATCTTACCTAACCTGACCTAACCTAAAAAGAAAAAAAAGACAAAGTAAGTTTTGGTTAGGCTAGAATCCTTCGCGGCCGCCGAAGGCGGACGCCCATATTCACGATTCTGGAAATTAAACTAACCTAACCTAACCTGACCTAACCCAACCCAACCTAACCTAACCTAACCTGACCTAACCTAACCTGACCTAACCTAACCTGACCTAAAGAACAAAAAAAAAAAGACGAAGGAAGTTTTGGTTAGGCAAGAATCCTTCGCGGCCGCCGAAGGCGGACGCCCATATTCACGATTCTGGAAATTAAACTAACTTAACCTAACCTGACCTGACCCAACCTAACCTTACCTAACCTGACCTAACCTAAAAAGAAAAAAAAGACAAAGTAAGTTTTGGTTAGGCTAGAATCCTTCGCGGCCGCCGAAGGCGGACGCCCATATTCACGATTCTGGAAATTAAACTAACTTAACCTAACCTGACCTGACCCAACCTAACCTTACCTAACCTGACCTAACCTAAAAAGAAAAAAAAGACAAAGTAAGTTTTGGTTAGGCTAGAATCCTTCGCGGCCGCCGAAGGCGGACGCCCATATTCACGATTCTGGAAATTAAACTAACTTAACCTAACCTGACCTAACCCAACCTAACCTTACCTAACCTGACCTAACCTAAAAAGAAAAAAAAGACAAAGTAAGTTTTGGTTAGGCTAGAATCCTTCGCGGCCGCCGAAGGCGGACGCCCATATTCACGATTCTGGAAATTAAACTAACCTAACCTAACCTGACCTAACCCAACCTAACCTTACCTAACCTGACCTAACCTAAAAAGAAAAAAAAGACAAAGTATGTTTTGGTTAGGCTAGAATCCTTCGCGGCCGCCGAAGGCGGACGCCCATATTCACGATTCTGGAAATTAAACTAACCTAACCTAACCTGACCTAACCCAACCTAACCTAACCTAACCTAACCTGACCTAACCTAACCTGACCTAACCTAACCTGACCTAAAGAACAAAAAAAAAAGACGAAGGAAGTTTTGGTTAGGCAAGAATCCTTCGCGGCCGCCGAAGGCGGACGCCCATATTCACGATTCTGGAAATTAAACTAACTTAACCTAACCTGACCTGACCCAACCTAACCTTACCTAACCTGACCTAACCTAAAAAGAAAAAAAAGACAAAGTAAGTTTTGGTTAGGCTAGAATCCTTCGCGGCCGCCGAAGGCGGACGCCCATATTCACGATTCTGGAAATTAAACTAACCTAACCTAACCTGACCTAACCCAACCTAACCTAACCTAACCTGACCTAACCTAAAAAGAAAAAAAAAACAAAGTAAGTTTTGGTTAGGCTAGAATCCTTCGCGGCCGCCGAAGGCGGACGCCCATATTCACGATTCTGGAAATTAAACTAACCTAACCTAACCTGACCTAACCCAACCCAACCTAACCTAACCTAACCTGACCTAACCTAACCTGACCTAACCTAACCTGACCTAAAGAACAAAAAAAAAAAGACGAAGGAAGTTTTGGTTAGGCAAGAATCCTTCGCGGCCGCCGAAGGCGGACGCCCATATTCACGATTCTGGAAATTAAACTAACTTAACCTAACCTGACCTGACCCAACCTAACCTTACCTAACCTGACCTAACCTAAAAAGAAAAAAAAGACAAAGTAAGTTTTGGTTAGGCTAGAATCCTTCGCGGCCGCCGAAGGCGGACGCCCATATTCACGATTCTGGAAATTAAACTAACCTAACCTAACCTGACCTAACCCAACCTAACCTTACCTAACCTGACCTAACCTAAAAAGAAAAAAAAGACAAAGTAAGTTTTGGTTAGGCTAGAATCCTTCGCGGCCGCCGAAGGCGGACGCCCATATTCACGATTCTGGAAATTAAACTAACCTAACCTAACCTGACCTAACCCAACCTAACCTTACCTAACCTGACCTAACCTAAAAAGAAAAAAAAGACAAAGTATGTTTTGGTTAGGCTAGAATCCTTCGCGGCCGCCGAAGGCGGACGCCCATATTCACGATTCTGGAAATTAAACTAACCTAACCTAACCTGACCTAACCCAACCTAACCTAACCTAACCTAACCTGACCTAACCTAACCTGACCTAACCTAACCTGACCTAAAGAACAAAAAAAAAAGACGAAGGAAGTTTTGGTTAGGCAAGAATCCTTCGCGGCCGCCGAAGGCGGACGCCCATATTCACGATTCTGGAAATTAAACTAACTTAACCTAACCTGACCTGACCCAACCTAACCTTACCTAACCTGACCTAACCTAAAAAGAAAAAAAAGACAAAGTAAGTTTTGGTTAGGCTAGAATCCTTCGCGGCCGCCGAAGGCGGACGCCCATATTCACGATTCTGGAAATTAAACTAACCTAACCTAACCTGACCTAACCCAACCTAACCTAACCTAACCTGACCTAACCTAAAAAGAAAAAAAAAACAAAGTAAGTTTTGGTTAGGCTAGAATCCTTCGCGGCCGCCGAAGGCGGACGCCCATATTCACGATTCTGGAAATTAAACTAACCTAACCTAACCTGACCTAACCCAACCCAACCTAACCTAACCTAACCTGACCTAACCTAACCTGACCTAACCTAACCTGACCTAAAGAACAAAAAAAAAAAGACGAAGGAAGTTTTGGTTAGGCAAGAATCCTTCGCGGCCGCCGAAGGCGGACGCCCATATTCACGATTCTGGAAATTAAACTAACTTAACCTAACCTGACCTGACCCAACCTAACCTTACCTAACCTGACCTAACCTAAAAAGAAAAAAAAGACAAAGTAAGTTTTGGTTAGGCTAGAATCCTTCGCGGCCGCCGAAGGCGGACGCCCATATTCACGATTCTGGAAATTAAACTAACCTAACCTAACCTGACCTAACCCAACCTAACCTTACCTAACCTGACCTAACCTAAAAAGAAAAAAAAGACAAAGTATGTTTTGGTTAGGCTAGAATCCTTCGCGGCCGCCGAAGGCGGACGCCCATATTCACGATTCTGGAAATTAAACTAACCTAACCTAACCTGACCTAACCCAACCTAACCTAACCTAACCTGACCTAACCTAAAAAGAAAAAAAAACAAAGTAAGTTTTGGTTAGGCTAGAATCCTTCGCGGCCGCCGAAGGCGGACGCCCATATTCACGATTCTGGAAATTAAACTAACCTAACCTAACCTGACCTAACCCAACCTAACCTAACCTAACCTAACCTGACCTAACCTAACCTGACCTAACCTAACCTGACCTAAAGAACAAAAAAAAAAAGACGAAGGAAGTTTTGGTTAGGCTAGAATGCTTCGCGGCCGCCGAAGGCGGACGCCCATATTCACGATTCTGGAAATTAAACTAACTTAACCTAACCTGACCTGACCCAACCTAACCTTACCTAACCTGACCTAACCTAAAAAGAAAAAAAAACAAAGTAAGTTTTGGTTAGGCTAGAATCCTTCGCGGCCGCCGAAGGCGGACGCCCATATTCACGATTCTGGAAATTAAACTAACCTAACCTAACCTGACCTAACCCAACCTAACCTAACCTAACCTAACCTGACCTAACCTAACCTGACCTAACCTAACCTGACCTAAAGAACAAAAAAAAAAAGACGAAGGAAGTTTTGGTTAGGCTAGAATGCTTCGCGGCCGCCGAAGGCGGACGCCCATATTCACGATTCTGGAAATTAAACTAACTTAACCTAACCTGACCTGACCCAACCTAACCTTACCTAACCTGACCTAACCTAAAAAGAAAAAAAAGACAAAGTAAGTTTTGGTTAGGCTAGAATCCTTCGCGGCCGCCGAAGGCGGACGCCCATATTCACGATTCTGGAAATTAAACTAACCTAACCTAACCTGACCTAACCCAACCCAACCTAACCTAACCTAACCTGACCTAACCTAACCTGACCTAACCTAACCTGACCTAAAGAACAAAAAAAAAAAGACGAAGGAAGTTTTGGTTAGGCTAGAATCCTTCGCGGCCGCCGAAGGCGGACGCCCATATTCACGATTCTGGAAATTAAACTAACTTAACCTAACCTGACCTGACCCAACCTAACCTTACCTAACCTGACCTAACCTAAAAAGAAAAAAAAGACAAAGTAAGTTTTGGTTAGGCTAGAATCCTTCGCGGCCGCCGAAGGCGGACGCCCATATTCACGATTCTGGAAATTAAACTAACTTAACCTAACCTGACCTAACCCAACCTAACCTTACCTAACCTGACCTAACCTAAAAAGAAAAAAAAGACAAAGTAAGTTTTGGTTAGGCTAGAATCCTTCGCGGCCGCCGAAGGCGGACGCCCATATTCACGATTCTGGAAATTAAACTAACCTAACCTAACCTGACCTAACCCAACCTAACCTTACCTAACCTGACCTAACCTAAAAAGAAAAAAAAGACAAAGTATGTTTTGGTTAGGCTAGAATCCTTCGCGGCCGCCGAAGGCGGACGCCCATATTCACGATTCTGGAAATTAAACTAACCTAACCTAACCTGACCTAACCCAACCTAACCTAACCTAACCTAACCTGACCTAACCTAACCTGACCTAACCTAACCTGACCTAAAGAACAAAAAAAAAAGACGAAGGAAGTTTTGGTTAGGCAAGAATCCTTCGCGGCCGCCGAAGGCGGACGCCCATATTCACGATTCTGGAAATTAAACTAACTTAACCTAACCTGACCTGACCCAACCTAACCTTACCTAACCTGACCTAACCTAAAAAGAAAAAAAAGACAAAGTAAGTTTTGGTTAGGCTAGAATCCTTCGCGGCCGCCGAAGGCGGACGCCCATATTCACGATTCTGGAAATTAAACTAACCTAACCTAACCTGACCTAACCCAACCTAACCTAACCTAACCTGACCTAACCTAAAAAGAAAAAAAAAACAAAGTAAGTTTTGGTTAGGCTAGAATCCTTCGCGGCCGCCGAAGGCGGACGCCCATATTCACGATTCTGGAAATTAAACTAACCTAACCTAACCTGACCTAACCCAACCTAATCTTACCTAACCTGACCTAACCTAAAAAGAAAAAAAAGACAAAGTAAGTTTTGGTTAGGCTAGAATCCTTCGCGGCCGCCGAAGGCGGACGCCCATATTCACGATTCTGGAAATTAAACTAACCTAACCTAACCTGACCTAACCCAACCCAACCTAACCTAACCTAACCTGACCTAACCTAACCTGACCTAACCTAACCTGACCTAAAGAACAAAAAAAAAAAGACGAAGGAAGTTTTGGTTAGGCTAGAATGCTTCGCGGCCGCCGAAGGCGGACGCCCATATTCACGATTCTGGAAATTAAACTAACTTAACCTAACCTGACCTGACCCAACCTAACCTTACCTAACCTGACCTAACCTAAAAAGAAAAAAAAGACAAAGTAAGTTTTGGTTAGGCTAGAATCCTTCGCGGCCGCCGAAGGCGGACGCCCATATTCACGATTCTGGAAATTAAACTAACCTAACCTAACCTGACCTAACCCAACCCAACCTAACCTAACCTAACCTGACCTAACCTAACCTGACCTAACCTAACCTGACCTAAAGAACAAAAAAAAAAGACGAAGGAAGTTTTGGTTAGGCAAGAATCCTTCGCGGCCGCCGAAGGCGGACGCCCATATTCACGATTCTGGAAATTAAACTAACTTAACCTAACCTGACCTGACCCAACCTAACCTTACCTAACCTGACCTAACCTAAAAAGAAAAAAAAGACAAAGTAAGTTTTGGTTAGGCTAGAATCCTTCGCGGCCGCCGAAGGCGGACGCCCATATTCACGATTCTGGAAATTAAACTAACCTAACCTAACCTGACCTAACCCAACCTAACCTAACCTAACCTGACCTAACCTAAAAAGAAAAAAAAAACAAAGTAAGTTTTGGTTAGGCTAGAATCCTTCGCGGCCGCCGAAGGCGGACGCCCATATTCACGATTCTGGAAATTAAACTAACCTAACCTAACCTGACCTAACCCAACCTAATCTTACCTAACCTGACCTAACCTAAAAAGAAAAAAAAGACAAAGTAAGTTTTGGTTAGGCTAGAATCCTTCGCGGCCGCCGAAGGCGGACGCCCATATTCACGATTCTGGAAATTAAACTAACCTAACCTAACCTGACCTAACCCAACCTAACCTAACCTAACCTAACCTGACCTAACCTAACCTGACCTAACCTAACCTGACCTAAAGAACAAAAAAAAAAAGACGAAGGAAGTTTTGGTTAGGCTAGAATGCTTCGCGGCCGCCGAAGGCGGACGCCCATATTCACGATTCTGGAAATTAAACTAACTTAACCTAACCTGACCTGACCCAACCTAACCTTACCTAACCTGACCTAACCTAAAAAGAAAAAAAAGACAAAGTAAGTTTTGGTTAGGCTAGAATCCTTCGCGGCCGCCGAAGGCGGACGCCCATATTCACGATTCTGGAAATTAAACTAACCTAACCTAACCTGACCTAACCCAACCCAACCTAACCTAACCTAACCTGACCTAACCTAACCTGACCTAACCTAACCTGACCTAAAGAACAAAAAAAAAAGACGAAGGAAGTTTTGGTTAGGCAAGAATCCTTCGCGGCCGCCGAAGGCGGACGCCCATATTCACGATTCTGGAAATTAAACTAACTTAACCTAACCTGACCTGACCCAACCTAACCTTACCTAACCTGACCTAACCTAAAAAGAAAAAAAAGACAAAGTAAGTTTTGGTTAGGCTAGAATCCTTCGCGGCCGCCGAAGGCGGACGCCCATATTCACGATTCTGGAAATTAAACTAACCTAACCTAACCTGACCTAACCCAACCTAACCTAACCTAACCTGACCTAACCTAAAAAGAAAAAAAAAACAAAGTAAGTTTTGGTTAGGCTAGAATCCTTCGCGGCCGCCGAAGGCGGACGCCCATATTCACGATTCTGGAAATTAAACTAACCTAACCTAACCTGACCTAACCCAACCTAATCTTACCTAACCTGACCTAACCTAAAAAGAAAAAAAAGACAAAGTAAGTTTTGGTTAGGCTAGAATCCTTCGCGGCCGCCGAAGGCGGACGCCCATATTCACGATTCTGGAAATTAAACTAACCTAACCTAACCTGACCTAACCCAACCCAACCTAACCTAACCTAACCTGACCTAACCTAACCTGACCTAACCTAACCTGACCTAAAGAACAAAAAAAAAAAGACGAAGGAAGTTTTGGTTAGGCAAGAATCCTTCGCGGCCGCCGAAGGCGGACGCCCATATTCACGATTCTGGAAATTAAACTAACTTAACCTAACCTGACCTGACCCAACCTAACCTTACCTAACCTGACCTAACCTAAAAAGAAAAAAAAGACAAAGTAAGTTTTGGTTAGGCTAGAATCCTTCGCGGCCGCCGAAGGCGGACGCCCATATTCACGATT
The DNA here is from genome assembly GCA_963969225.1 of Xylocopa violacea. Classification (NCBI taxonomy): domain Eukaryota; kingdom Metazoa; phylum Arthropoda; class Insecta; order Hymenoptera; family Apidae; genus Xylocopa; species Xylocopa violacea. The sequence goes on along the minus strand of CAXAJV010000276.1, from coordinate 126,622 downwards.
CTGGAAATTAAACTAACTTAACCTAACCTGACCTGACCCAACCTAACCTTACCTAACCTGACCTAACCTAAAAAGAAAAAAAAGACAAAGTAAGTTTTGGTTAGGCTAGAATCCTTCGCGGCCGCCGAAGGCGGACGCCCATATTCACGATTCTGGAAATTAAACTAACTTAACCTAACCTGACCTAACCCAACCTAACCTTACCTAACCTGACCTAACCTAAAAAGAAAAAAAAGACAAAGTAAGTTTTGGTTAGGCTAGAATCCTTCGCGGCCGCCGAAGGCGGACGCCCATATTCACGATTCTGGAAATTAAACTAACCTAACCTAACCTGACCTAACCCAACCTAACCTTACCTAACCTGACCTAACCTAAAAAGAAAAAAAAGACAAAGTATGTTTTGGTTAGGCTAGAATCCTTCGCGGCCGCCGAAGGCGGACGCCCATATTCACGATTCTGGAAATTAAACTAACCTAACCTAACCTGACCTAACCCAACCTAACCTAACCTAACCTAACCTGACCTAACCTAACCTGACCTAACCTAACCTGACCTAAAGAACAAAAAAAAAAGACGAAGGAAGTTTTGGTTAGGCAAGAATCCTTCGCGGCCGCCGAAGGCGGACGCCCATATTCACGATTCTGGAAATTAAACTAACTTAACCTAACCTGACCTGACCCAACCTAACCTTACCTAACCTGACCTAACCTAAAAAGAAAAAAAAGACAAAGTAAGTTTTGGTTAGGCTAGAATCCTTCGCGGCCGCCGAAGGCGGACGCCCATATTCACGATTCTGGAAATTAAACTAACCTAACCTAACCTGACCTAACCCAACCTAACCTAACCTAACCTGACCTAACCTAAAAAGAAAAAAAAAACAAAGTAAGTTTTGGTTAGGCTAGAATCCTTCGCGGCCGCCGAAGGCGGACGCCCATATTCACGATTCTGGAAATTAAACTAACCTAACCTAACCTGACCTAACCCAACCCAACCTAACCTAACCTAACCTGACCTAACCTAACCTGACCTAACCTAACCTGACCTAAAGAACAAAAAAAAAAAGACGAAGGAAGTTTTGGTTAGGCAAGAATCCTTCGCGGCCGCCGAAGGCGGACGCCCATATTCACGATTCTGGAAATTAAACTAACTTAACCTAACCTGACCTGACCCAACCTAACCTTACCTAACCTGACCTAACCTAAAAAGAAAAAAAAGACAAAGTAAGTTTTGGTTAGGCTAGAATCCTTCGCGGCCGCCGAAGGCGGACGCCCATATTCACGATTCTGGAAATTAAACTAACCTAACCTAACCTGACCTAACCCAACCTAACCTTACCTAACCTGACCTAACCTAAAAAGAAAAAAAAGACAAAGTATGTTTTGGTTAGGCTAGAATCCTTCGCGGCCGCCGAAGGCGGACGCCCATATTCACGATTCTGGAAATTAAACTAACCTAACCTAACCTGACCTAACCCAACCTAACCTAACCTAACCTGACCTAACCTAAAAAGAAAAAAAAACAAAGTAAGTTTTGGTTAGGCTAGAATCCTTCGCGGCCGCCGAAGGCGGACGCCCATATTCACGATTCTGGAAATTAAACTAACCTAACCTAACCTGACCTAACCCAACCTAACCTAACCTAACCTAACCTGACCTAACCTAACCTGACCTAACCTAACCTGACCTAAAGAACAAAAAAAAAAAGACGAAGGAAGTTTTGGTTAGGCTAGAATGCTTCGCGGCCGCCGAAGGCGGACGCCCATATTCACGATTCTGGAAATTAAACTAACTTAACCTAACCTGACCTGACCCAACCTAACCTTACCTAACCTGACCTAACCTAAAAAGAAAAAAAAACAAAGTAAGTTTTGGTTAGGCTAGAATCCTTCGCGGCCGCCGAAGGCGGACGCCCATATTCACGATTCTGGAAATTAAACTAACCTAACCTAACCTGACCTAACCCAACCTAACCTAACCTAACCTAACCTGACCTAACCTAACCTGACCTAACCTAACCTGACCTAAAGAACAAAAAAAAAAAGACGAAGGAAGTTTTGGTTAGGCTAGAATGCTTCGCGGCCGCCGAAGGCGGACGCCCATATTCACGATTCTGGAAATTAAACTAACTTAACCTAACCTGACCTGACCCAACCTAACCTTACCTAACCTGACCTAACCTAAAAAGAAAAAAAAGACAAAGTAAGTTTTGGTTAGGCTAGAATCCTTCGCGGCCGCCGAAGGCGGACGCCCATATTCACGATTCTGGAAATTAAACTAACCTAACCTAACCTGACCTAACCCAACCCAACCTAACCTAACCTAACCTGACCTAACCTAACCTGACCTAACCTAACCTGACCTAAAGAACAAAAAAAAAAAGACGAAGGAAGTTTTGGTTAGGCTAGAATCCTTCGCGGCCGCCGAAGGCGGACGCCCATATTCACGATTCTGGAAATTAAACTAACTTAACCTAACCTGACCTGACCCAACCTAACCTTACCTAACCTGACCTAACCTAAAAAGAAAAAAAAGACAAAGTAAGTTTTGGTTAGGCTAGAATCCTTCGCGGCCGCCGAAGGCGGACGCCCATATTCACGATTCTGGAAATTAAACTAACTTAACCTAACCTGACCTAACCCAACCTAACCTTACCTAACCTGACCTAACCTAAAAAGAAAAAAAAGACAAAGTAAGTTTTGGTTAGGCTAGAATCCTTCGCGGCCGCCGAAGGCGGACGCCCATATTCACGATTCTGGAAATTAAACTAACCTAACCTAACCTGACCTAACCCAACCTAACCTTACCTAACCTGACCTAACCTAAAAAGAAAAAAAAGACAAAGTATGTTTTGGTTAGGCTAGAATCCTTCGCGGCCGCCGAAGGCGGACGCCCATATTCACGATTCTGGAAATTAAACTAACCTAACCTAACCTGACCTAACCCAACCTAACCTAACCTAACCTAACCTGACCTAACCTAACCTGACCTAACCTAACCTGACCTAAAGAACAAAAAAAAAAGACGAAGGAAGTTTTGGTTAGGCAAGAATCCTTCGCGGCCGCCGAAGGCGGACGCCCATATTCACGATTCTGGAAATTAAACTAACTTAACCTAACCTGACCTGACCCAACCTAACCTTACCTAACCTGACCTAACCTAAAAAGAAAAAAAAGACAAAGTAAGTTTTGGTTAGGCTAGAATCCTTCGCGGCCGCCGAAGGCGGACGCCCATATTCACGATTCTGGAAATTAAACTAACCTAACCTAACCTGACCTAACCCAACCTAACCTAACCTAACCTGACCTAACCTAAAAAGAAAAAAAAAACAAAGTAAGTTTTGGTTAGGCTAGAATCCTTCGCGGCCGCCGAAGGCGGACGCCCATATTCACGATTCTGGAAATTAAACTAACCTAACCTAACCTGACCTAACCCAACCTAATCTTACCTAACCTGACCTAACCTAAAAAGAAAAAAAAGACAAAGTAAGTTTTGGTTAGGCTAGAATCCTTCGCGGCCGCCGAAGGCGGACGCCCATATTCACGATTCTGGAAATTAAACTAACCTAACCTAACCTGACCTAACCCAACCCAACCTAACCTAACCTAACCTGACCTAACCTAACCTGACCTAACCTAACCTGACCTAAAGAACAAAAAAAAAAAGACGAAGGAAGTTTTGGTTAGGCTAGAATGCTTCGCGGCCGCCGAAGGCGGACGCCCATATTCACGATTCTGGAAATTAAACTAACTTAACCTAACCTGACCTGACCCAACCTAACCTTACCTAACCTGACCTAACCTAAAAAGAAAAAAAAGACAAAGTAAGTTTTGGTTAGGCTAGAATCCTTCGCGGCCGCCGAAGGCGGACGCCCATATTCACGATTCTGGAAATTAAACTAACCTAACCTAACCTGACCTAACCCAACCCAACCTAACCTAACCTAACCTGACCTAACCTAACCTGACCTAACCTAACCTGACCTAAAGAACAAAAAAAAAAGACGAAGGAAGTTTTGGTTAGGCAAGAATCCTTCGCGGCCGCCGAAGGCGGACGCCCATATTCACGATTCTGGAAATTAAACTAACTTAACCTAACCTGACCTGACCCAACCTAACCTTACCTAACCTGACCTAACCTAAAAAGAAAAAAAAGACAAAGTAAGTTTTGGTTAGGCTAGAATCCTTCGCGGCCGCCGAAGGCGGACGCCCATATTCACGATTCTGGAAATTAAACTAACCTAACCTAACCTGACCTAACCCAACCTAACCTAACCTAACCTGACCTAACCTAAAAAGAAAAAAAAAACAAAGTAAGTTTTGGTTAGGCTAGAATCCTTCGCGGCCGCCGAAGGCGGACGCCCATATTCACGATTCTGGAAATTAAACTAACCTAACCTAACCTGACCTAACCCAACCTAATCTTACCTAACCTGACCTAACCTAAAAAGAAAAAAAAGACAAAGTAAGTTTTGGTTAGGCTAGAATCCTTCGCGGCCGCCGAAGGCGGACGCCCATATTCACGATTCTGGAAATTAAACTAACCTAACCTAACCTGACCTAACCCAACCTAACCTAACCTAACCTAACCTGACCTAACCTAACCTGACCTAACCTAACCTGACCTAAAGAACAAAAAAAAAAAGACGAAGGAAGTTTTGGTTAGGCTAGAATGCTTCGCGGCCGCCGAAGGCGGACGCCCATATTCACGATTCTGGAAATTAAACTAACTTAACCTAACCTGACCTGACCCAACCTAACCTTACCTAACCTGACCTAACCTAAAAAGAAAAAAAAGACAAAGTAAGTTTTGGTTAGGCTAGAATCCTTCGCGGCCGCCGAAGGCGGACGCCCATATTCACGATTCTGGAAATTAAACTAACCTAACCTAACCTGACCTAACCCAACCCAACCTAACCTAACCTAACCTGACCTAACCTAACCTGACCTAACCTAACCTGACCTAAAGAACAAAAAAAAAAGACGAAGGAAGTTTTGGTTAGGCAAGAATCCTTCGCGGCCGCCGAAGGCGGACGCCCATATTCACGATTCTGGAAATTAAACTAACTTAACCTAACCTGACCTGACCCAACCTAACCTTACCTAACCTGACCTAACCTAAAAAGAAAAAAAAGACAAAGTAAGTTTTGGTTAGGCTAGAATCCTTCGCGGCCGCCGAAGGCGGACGCCCATATTCACGATTCTGGAAATTAAACTAACCTAACCTAACCTGACCTAACCCAACCTAACCTAACCTAACCTGACCTAACCTAAAAAGAAAAAAAAAACAAAGTAAGTTTTGGTTAGGCTAGAATCCTTCGCGGCCGCCGAAGGCGGACGCCCATATTCACGATTCTGGAAATTAAACTAACCTAACCTAACCTGACCTAACCCAACCTAATCTTACCTAACCTGACCTAACCTAAAAAGAAAAAAAAGACAAAGTAAGTTTTGGTTAGGCTAGAATCCTTCGCGGCCGCCGAAGGCGGACGCCCATATTCACGATTCTGGAAATTAAACTAACCTAACCTAACCTGACCTAACCCAACCCAACCTAACCTAACCTAACCTGACCTAACCTAACCTGACCTAACCTAACCTGACCTAAAGAACAAAAAAAAAAAGACGAAGGAAGTTTTGGTTAGGCAAGAATCCTTCGCGGCCGCCGAAGGCGGACGCCCATATTCACGATTCTGGAAATTAAACTAACTTAACCTAACCTGACCTGACCCAACCTAACCTTACCTAACCTGACCTAACCTAAAAAGAAAAAAAAGACAAAGTAAGTTTTGGTTAGGCTAGAATCCTTCGCGGCCGCCGAAGGCGGACGCCCATATTCACGATTCTGGAAATTAAACTAACCTAACCTAACCTGACCTAACCCAACCTAACCTTACCTAACCTGACCTAACCTAAAAAGAAAAAAAAGACAAAGTATGTTTTGGTTAGGCTAGAATCCTTCGCGGCCGCCGAAGGCGGACGCCCATATTCACGATTCTGGAAATTAAACTAACCTAACCTAACCTGACCTAACCCAACCTAACCTAACCTAACCTGACCTAACCTAAAAAGAAAAAAAAACAAAGTAAGTTTTGGTTAGGCTAGAATCCTTCGCGGCCGCCGAAGGCGGACGCCCATATTCACGATTCTGGAAATTAAACTAACCTAACCTAACCTGACCTAACCCAACCTAACCTAACCTAACCTAACCTGACCTAACCTAACCTGACCTAACCTAACCTGACCTAAAGAACAAAAAAAAAAAGACGAAGGAAGTTTTGGTTAGGCTAGAATGCTTCGCGGCCGCCGAAGGCGGACGCCCATATTCACGATTCTGGAAATTAAACTAACTTAACCTAACCTGACCTGACCCAACCTAACCTTACCTAACCTGACCTAACCTAAAAAGAAAAAAAAGACAAAGTAAGTTTTGGTTAGGCTAGAATCCTTCGCGGCCGCCGAAGGCGGACGCCCATATTCACGATTCTGGAAATTAAACTAACCTAACCTAACCTGACCTAACCCAACCCAACCTAACCTAACCTAACCTGACCTAACCTAACCTGACCTAACCTAACCTGACCTAAAGAACAAAAAAAAAAAGACGAAGGAAGTTTTGGTTAGGCTAGAATCCTTCGCGGCCGCCGAAGGCGGACGCCCATATTCACGATTCTGGAAATTAAACTAACTTAACCTAACCTGACCTGACCCAACCTAACCTTACCTAACCTGACCTAACCTAAAAAGAAAAAAAAGACAAAGTAAGTTTTGGTTAGGCTAGAATCCTTCGCGGCCGCCGAAGGCGGACGCCCATATTCACGATTCTGGAAATTAAACTAACTTAACCTAACCTGACCTAACCCAACCTAACCTTACCTAACCTGACCTAACCTAAAAAGAAAAAAAAGACAAAGTAAGTTTTGGTTAGGCTAGAATCCTTCGCGGCCGCCGAAGGCGGACGCCCATATTCACGATTCTGGAAATTAAACTAACCTAACCTAACCTGACCTAACCCAACCTAACCTTACCTAACCTGACCTAACCTAAAAAGAAAAAAAAGACAAAGTATGTTTTGGTTAGGCTAGAATCCTTCGCGGCCGCCGAAGGCGGACGCCCATATTCACGATTCTGGAAATTAAACTAACCTAACCTAACCTGACCTAACCCAACCTAACCTAACCTAACCTGACCTAACCTAAAAAGAAAAAAAAACAAAGTAAGTTTTGGTTAGGCTAGAATCCTTCGCGGCCGCCGAAGGCGGACGCCCATATTCACGATTCTGGAAATTAAACTAACCTAACCTAACCTGACCTAACCCAACCCAACCTAACCTAACCTAACCTGACCTAACCTAACCTGACCTAACCTAACCTGACCTAAAGAACAAAAAAAAAAAGACGAAGGAAGTTTTGGTTAGGCAAGAATCCTTCGCGGCCGCCGAAGGCGGACGCCCATATTCACGATTCTGGAAATTAAACTAACTTAACCTAACCTGACCTGACCCAACCTAACCTTACCTAACCTGACCTAACCTAAAAAGAAAAAAAAGACAAAGTAAGTTTTGGTTAGGCTAGAATCCTTCGCGGCCGCCGAAGGCGGACGCCCATATTCACGATTCTGGAAATTAAACTAACCTAACCTAACCTGACCTAACCCAACCTAACCTTACCTAACCTGACCTAACCTAAAAAGAAAAAAAAGACAAAGTATGTTTTGGTTAGGCTAGAATCCTTCGCGGCCGCCGAAGGCGGACGCCCATATTCACGATTCTGGAAATTAAACTAACCTAACCTAACCTGACCTAACCCAACCTAACCTAACCTAACCTGACCTAACCTAAAAAGAAAAAAAAACAAAGTAAGTTTTGGTTAGGCTAGAATCCTTCGCGGCCGCCGAAGGCGGACGCCCATATTCACGATTCTGGAAATTAAACTAACCTAACCTAACCTGACCTAACCCAACCTAACCTAACCTAACCTAACCTGACCTAACCTAACCTGACCTAACCTAACCTGACCTAAAGAACAAAAAAAAAAGACGAAGGAAGTTTTGGTTAGGCAAGAATCCTTCGCGGCCGCCGAAGGCGGACGCCCATATTCACGATTCTGGAAATTAAACTAACTTAACCTAACCTGACCTGACCCAACCTAACCTTACCTAACCTGACCTAACCTAAAAAGAAAAAAAAGACAAAGTAAGTTTTGGTTAGGCTAGAATCCTTCGCGGCCGCCGAAGGCGGACGCCCATATTCACGATTCTGGAAATTAAACTAACCTAACCTAACCTGACCTAACCCAACCTAACCTAACCTAACCTGACCTAACCTAAAAAGAAAAAAAAAACAAAGTAAGTTTTGGTTAGGCTAGAATCCTTCGCGGCCGCCGAAGGCGGACGCCCATATTCACGATTCTGGAAATTAAACTAACCTAACCTAACCTGACCTAACCCAACCTAATCTTACCTAACCTGACCTAACCTAAAAAGAAAAAAAAGACAAAGTAAGTTTTGGTTAGGCTAGAATCCTTCGCGGCCGCCGAAGGCGGACGCCCATATTCACGATTCTGGAAATTAAACTAACCTAACCTAACCTGACCTAACCCAACCCAACCTAACCTAACCTAACCTGACCTAACCTAACCTGACCTAACCTAACCTGACCTAAAGAACAAAAAAAAAAAAGACGAAGGAAGTTTTGGTTAGGCAAGAATCCTTCGCGGCCGCCGAAGGCGGACGCCCATATTCACGATTCTGGAAATTAAACTAACTTAACCTAACCTGACCTGACCCAACCTAACCTTACCTAACCTGACCTAACCTAAAAAGAAAAAAAAGACAAAGTAAGTTTTGGTTAGGCTAGAATCCTTCGCGGCCGCCGAAGGCGGACGCCCATATTCACGATTCTGGAAATTAAACTAACCTAACCTAACCTGACCTAACCCAACCTAACCTTACCTAACCTGACCTAACCTAAAAAGAAAAAAAAGACAAAGTATGTTTTGGTTAGGCTAGAATCCTTCGCGGCCGCCGAAGGCGGACGCCCATATTCACGATTCTGGAAATTAAACTAACCTAACCTAACCTGACCTAACCCAACCTAACCTAACCTAACCTGACCTAACCTAAAAAGAAAAAAAAACAAAGTAAGTTTTGGTTAGGCTAGAATCCTTCGCGGCCGCCGAAGGCGGACGCCCATATTCACGATTCTGGAAATTAAACTAACCTAACCTAACCTGACCTAACCCAACCTAACCTAACCTAACCTAACCTGACCTAACCTAACCTGACCTAACCTAACCTGACCTAAAGAACAAAAAAAAAAAGACGAAGGAAGTTTTGGTTAGGCTAGAATGCTTCGCGGCCGCCGAAGGCGGACGCCCATATTCACGATTCTGGAAATTAAACTAACTTAACCTAACCTGACCTGACCCAACCTAACCTTACCTAACCTGACCTAACCTAAAAAGAAAAAAAAGACAAAGTAAGTTTTGGTTAGGCTAGAATCCTTCGCGGCCGCCGAAGGCGGACGCCCATATTCACGATTCTGGAAATTAAACTAACCTAACCTAACCTGACCTAACCCAACCCAACCTAACCTAACCTAACCTGACCTAACCTAACCTGACCTAACCTAACCTGACCTAAAGAACAAAAAAAAAAGACGAAGGAAGTTTTGGTTAGGCAAGAATCCTTCGCGGCCGCCGAAGGCGGACGCCCATATTCACGATTCTGGAAATTAAACTAACTTAACCTAACCTGACCTGACCCAACCTAACCTTACCTAACCTGACCTAACCTAAAAAGAAAAAAAAGACAAAGTAAGTTTTGGTTAGGCTAGAATCCTTCGCGGCCGCCGAAGGCGGACGCCCATATTCACGATTCTGGAAATTAAACTAACCTAACCTAACCTGACCTAACCCAACCTAACCTAACCTAACCTGACCTAACCTAAAAAGAAAAAAAAAACAAAGTAAGTTTTGGTTAGGCTAGAATCCTTCGCGGCCGCCGAAGGCGGACGCCCATATTCACGATTCTGGAAATTAAACTAACCTAACCTAACCTGACCTAACCCAACCTAATCTTACCTAACCTGACCTAACCTAAAAAGAAAAAAAAGACAAAGTAAGTTTTGGTTAGGCTAGAATCCTTCGCGGCCGCCGAAGGCGGACGCCCATATTCACGATTCTGGAAATTAAACTAACCTAACCTAACCTGACCTAACCCAACCCAACCTAACCTAACCTAACCTGACCTAACCTAACCTGACCTAACCTAACCTGACCTAAAGAACAAAAAAAAAAAGACGAAGGAAGTTTTGGTTAGGCAAGAATCCTTCGCGGCCGCCGAAGGCGGACGCCCATATTCACGATTCTGGAAATTAAACTAACTTAACCTAACCTGACCTGACCCAACCTAACCTTACCTAACCTGACCTAACCTAAAAAGAAAAAAAAGACAAAGTAAGTTTTGGTTAGGCTAGAATCCTTCGCGGCCGCCGAAGGCGGACGCCCATATTCACGATTCTGGAAATTAAACTAACCTAACCTAACCTGACCTAACCCAACCTAACCTTACCTAACCTGACCTAACCTAAAAAGAAAAAAAAGACAAAGTATGTTTTGGTTAGGCTAGAATCCTTCGCGGCCGCCGAAGGCGGACGCCCATATTCACGATTCTGGAAATTAAACTAACCTAACCTAACCTGACCTAACCCAACCTAACCTAACCTAACCTGACCTAACCTAAAAAGAAAAAAAAACAAAGTAAGTTTTGGTTAGGCTAGAATCCTTCGCGGCCGCCGAAGGCGGACGCCCATATTCACGATTCTGGAAATTAAACTAACCTAACCTAACCTGACCTAACCCAACCTAACCTAACCTAACCTAACCTGACCTAACCTAACCTGACCTAACCTAACCTGACCTAAAGAACAAAAAAAAAAAGACGAAGGAAGTTTTGGTTAGGCTAGAATGCTTCGCGGCCGCCGAAGGCGGACGCCCATATTCACGATTCTGGAAATTAAACTAACTTAACCTAACCTGACCTGACCCAACCTAACCTTACCTAACCTGACCTAACCTAAAAAGAAAAAAAAGACAAAGTAAGTTTTGGTTAGGCTAGAATCCTTCGCGGCCGCCGAAGGCGGACGCCCATATTCACGATTCTGGAAATTAAACTAACCTAACCTAACCTGACCTAACCCAACCCAACCTAACCTAACCTAACCTGACCTAACCTAACCTGACCTAACCTAACCTGACCTAAAGAACAAAAAAAAAAGACGAAGGAAGTTTTGGTTAGGCAAGAATCCTTCGCGGCCGCCGAAGGCGGACGCCCATATTCACGATTCTGGAAATTAAACTAACTTAACCTAACCTGACCTGACCCAACCTAACCTTACCTAACCTGACCTAACCTAAAAAGAAAAAAAAGACAAAGTAAGTTTTGGTTAGGCTAGAATCCTTCGCGGCCGCCGAAGGCGGACGCCCATATTCACGATTCTGGAAATTAAACTAACCTAACCTAACCTGACCTAACCCAACCTAACCTAACCTAACCTGACCTAACCTAAAAAGAAAAAAAAAACAAAGTAAGTTTTGGTTAGGCTAGAATCCTTCGCGGCCGCCGAAGGCGGACGCCCATATTCACGATTCTGGAAATTAAACTAACCTAACCTAACCTGACCTAACCCAACCTAATCTTACCTAACCTGACCTAACCTAAAAAGAAAAAAAAGACAAAGTAAGTTTTGGTTAGGCTAGAATCCTTCGCGGCCGCCGAAGGCGGACGCCCATATTCACGATTCTGGAAATTAAACTAACCTAACCTAACCTGACCTAACCCAACCCAACCTAACCTAACCTAACCTGACCTAACCTAACCTGACCTAACCTAACCTGACCTAAAGAACAAAAAAAAAAAGACGAAGGAAGTTTTGGTTAGGCAAGAATCCTTCGCGGCCGCCGAAGGCGGACGCCCATATTCACGATTCTGGAAATTAAACTAACTTAACCTAACCTGACCTGACCCAACCTAACCTTACCTAACCTGACCTAACCTAAAAAGAAAAAAAAGACAAAGTAAGTTTTGGTTAGGCTAGAATCCTTCGCGGCCGCCGAAGGCGGACGCCCATATTCACGATTCTGGAAATTAAACTAACCTAACCTAACCTGACCTAACCCAACCTAACCTTACCTAACCTGACCTAACCTAAAAAGAAAAAAAAGACAAAGTATGTTTTGGTTAGGCTAGAATCCTTCGCGGCCGCCGAAGGCGGACGCCCATATTCACGATTCTGGAAATTAAACTAACCTAACCTAACCTGACCTAACCCAACCTAACCTAACCTAACCTGACCTAACCTAAAAAGAAAAAAAAACAAAGTAAGTTTTGGTTAGGCTAGAATCCTTCGCGGCCGCCGAAGGCGGACGCCCATATTCACGATTCTGGAAATTAAACTAACCTAACCTAACCTGACCTAACCCAACCTAACCTAACCTAACCTAACCTGACCTAACCTAACCTGACCTAACCTAACCTGACCTAAAGAACAAAAAAAAAAAGACGAAGGAAGTTTTGGTTAGGCTAGAATGCTTCGCGGCCGCCGAAGGCGGACGCCCATATTCACGATTCTGGAAATTAAACTAACTTAACCTAACCTGACCTGACCCAACCTAACCTTACCTAACCTGACCTAACCTAAAAAGAAAAAAAAGACAAAGTAAGTTTTGGTTAGGCTAGAATCCTTCGCGGCCGCCGAAGGCGGACGCCCATATTCACGATTCTGGAAATTAAACTAACCTAACCTAACCTGACCTAACCCAACCCAACCTAACCTAACCTAACCTGACCTAACCTAACCTGACCTAACCTAACCTGACCTAAAGAACAAAAAAAAAAAGACGAAGGAAGTTTTGGTTAGGCTAGAATCCTTCGCGGCCGCCGAAGGCGGACGCCCATATTCACGATTCTGGAAATTAAACTAACTTAACCTAACCTGACCTGACCCAACCTAACCTTACCTAACCTGACCTAACCTAAAAAGAAAAAAAAGACAAAGTAAGTTTTGGTTAGGCTAGAATCCTTCGCGGCCGCCGAAGGCGGACGCCCATATTCACGATTCTGGAAATTAAACTAACTTAACCTAACCTGACCTAACCCAACCTAACCTTACCTAACCTGACCTAACCTAAAAAGAAAAAAAAGACAAAGTAAGTTTTGGTTAGGCTAGAATCCTTCGCGGCCGCCGAAGGCGGACGCCCATATTCACGATTCTGGAAATTAAACTAACCTAACCTAACCTGACCTAACCCAACCTAACCTTACCTAACCTGACCTAACCTAAAAAGAAAAAAAAGACAAAGTATGTTTTGGTTAGGCTAGAATCCTTCGCGGCCGCCGAAGGCGGACGCCCATATTCACGATTCTGGAAATTAAACTAACCTAACCTAACCTGACCTAACCCAACCTAACCTAACCTAACCTGACCTAACCTAAAAAGAAAAAAAAACAAAGTAAGTTTTGGTTAGGCTAGAATCCTTCGCGGCCGCCGAAGGCGGACGCCCATATTCACGATTCTGGAAATTAAACTAACCTAACCTAACCTGACCTAACCCAACCCAACCTAACCTAACCTAACCTGACCTAACCTAACCTGACCTAACCTAACCTGACCTAAAGAACAAAAAAAAAAAGACGAAGGAAGTTTTGGTTAGGCAAGAATCCTTCGCGGCCGCCGAAGGCGGACGCCCATATTCACGATTCTGGAAATTAAACTAACTTAACCTAACCTGACCTGACCCAACCTAACCTTACCTAACCTGACCTAACCTAAAAAGAAAAAAAAGACAAAGTAAGTTTTGGTTAGGCTAGAATCCTTCGCGGCCGCCGAAGGCGGACGCCCATATTCACGATTCTGGAAATTAAACTAACCTAACCTAACCTGACCTAACCCAACCTAACCTTACCTAACCTGACCTAACCTAAAAAGAAAAAAAAGACAAAGTATGTTTTGGTTAGGCTAGAATCCTTCGCGGCCGCCGAAGGCGGACGCCCATATTCACGATTCTGGAAATTAAACTAACCTAACCTAACCTGACCTAACCCAACCTAACCTAACCTAACCTGACCTAACCTAAAAAGAAAAAAAAACAAAGTAAGTTTTGGTTAGGCTAGAATCCTTCGCGGCCGCCGAAGGCGGACGCCCATATTCACGATTCTGGAAATTAAACTAACCTAACCTAACCTGACCTAACCCAACCTAACCTAACCTAACCTAACCTGACCTAACCTAACCTGACCTAACCTAACCTGACCTAAAGAACAAAAAAAAAAGACGAAGGAAGTTTTGGTTAGGCAAGAATCCTTCGCGGCCGCCGAAGGCGGACGCCCATATTCACGATTCTGGAAATTAAACTAACTTAACCTAACCTGACCTGACCCAACCTAACCTTACCTAACCTGACCTAACCTAAAAAGAAAAAAAAGACAAAGTAAGTTTTGGTTAGGCTAGAATCCTTCGCGGCCGCCGAAGGCGGACGCCCATATTCACGATTCTGGAAATTAAACTAACCTAACCTAACCTGACCTAACCCAACCTAACCTAACCTAACCTGACCTAACCTAAAAAGAAAAAAAAAACAAAGTAAGTTTTGGTTAGGCTAGAATCCTTCGCGGCCGCCGAAGGCGGACGCCCATATTCACGATTCTGGAAATTAAACTAACCTAACCTAACCTGACCTAACCCAACCTAATCTTACCTAACCTGACCTAACCTAAAAAGAAAAAAAAGACAAAGTAAGTTTTGGTTAGGCTAGAATCCTTCGCGGCCGCCGAAGGCGGACGCCCATATTCACGATTCTGGAAATTAAACTAACCTAACCTAACCTGACCTAACCCAACCCAACCTAACCTAACCTAACCTGACCTAACCTAACCTGACCTAACCTAACCTGACCTAAAGAACAAAAAAAAAAAAGACGAAGGAAGTTTTGGTTAGGCAAGAATCCTTCGCGGCCGCCGAAGGCGGACGCCCATATTCACGATTCTGGAAATTAAACTAACTTAACCTAACCTGACCTGACCCAACCTAACCTTACCTAACCTGACCTAACCTAAAAAGAAAAAAAAGACAAAGTAAGTTTTGGTTAGGCTAGAATCCTTCGCGGCCGCCGAAGGCGGACGCCCATATTCACGATTCTGGAAATTAAACTAACCTAACCTAACCTGACCTAACCCAACCTAACCTTACCTAACCTGACCTAACCTAAAAAGAAAAAAAAGACAAAGTATGTTTTGGTTAGGCTAGAATCCTTCGCGGCCGCCGAAGGCGGACGCCCATATTCACGATTCTGGAAATTAAACTAACCTAACCTAACCTGACCTAACCCAACCTAACCTAACCTAACCTGACCTAACCTAAAAAGAAAAAAAAACAAAGTAAGTTTTGGTTAGGCTAGAATCCTTCGCGGCCGCCGAAGGCGGACGCCCATATTCACGATTCTGGAAATTAAACTAACCTAACCTAACCTGACCTAACCCAACCTAACCTAACCTAACCTAACCTGACCTAACCTAACCTGACCTAACCTAACCTGACCTAAAGAACAAAAAAAAAAAGACGAAGGAAGTTTTGGTTAGGCTAGAATGCTTCGCGGCCGCCGAAGGCGGACGCCCATATTCACGATTCTGGAAATTAAACTAACTTAACCTAACCTGACCTGACCCAACCTAACCTTACCTAACCTGACCTAACCTAAAAAGAAAAAAAAGACAAAGTAAGTTTTGGTTAGGCTAGAATCCTTCGCGGCCGCCGAAGGCGGACGCCCATATTCACGATTCTGGAAATTAAACTAACCTAACCTAACCTGACCTAACCCAACCCAACCTAACCTAACCTAACCTGACCTAACCTAACCTGACCTAACCTAACCTGACCTAAAGAACAAAAAAAAAAGACGAAGGAAGTTTTGGTTAGGCAAGAATCCTTCGCGGCCGCCGAAGGCGGACGCCCATATTCACGATTCTGGAAATTAAACTAACTTAACCTAACCTGACCTGACCCAACCTAACCTTACCTAACCTGACCTAACCTAAAAAGAAAAAAAAGACAAAGTAAGTTTTGGTTAGGCTAGAATCCTTCGCGGCCGCCGAAGGCGGACGCCCATATTCACGATTCTGGAAATTAAACTAACCTAACCTAACCTGACCTAACCCAACCTAACCTAACCTAACCTGACCTAACCTAAAAAGAAAAAAAAAACAAAGTAAGTTTTGGTTAGGCTAGAATCCTTCGCGGCCGCCGAAGGCGGACGCCCATATTCACGATTCTGGAAATTAAACTAACCTAACCTAACCTGACCTAACCCAACCTAATCTTACCTAACCTGACCTAACCTAAAAAGAAAAAAAAGACAAAGTAAGTTTTGGTTAGGCTAGAATCCTTCGCGGCCGCCGAAGGCGGACGCCCATATTCACGATTCTGGAAATTAAACTAACCTAACCTAACCTGACCTAACCCAACCCAACCTAACCTAACCTAACCTGACCTAACCTAACCTGACCTAACCTAACCTGACCTAAAGAACAAAAAAAAAAAGACGAAGGAAGTTTTGGTTAGGCAAGAATCCTTCGCGGCCGCCGAAGGCGGACGCCCATATTCACGATTCTGGAAATTAAACTAACTTAACCTAACCTGACCTGACCCAACCTAACCTTACCTAACCTGACCTAACCTAAAAAGAAAAAAAAGACAAAGTAAGTTTTGGTTAGGCTAGAATCCTTCGCGGCCGCCGAAGGCGGACGCCCATATTCACGATTCTGGAAATTAAACTAACCTAACCTAACCTGACCTAACCCAACCTAACCTTACCTAACCTGACCTAACCTAAAAAGAAAAAAAAGACAAAGTATGTTTTGGTTAGGCTAGAATCCTTCGCGGCCGCCGAAGGCGGACGCCCATATTCACGATTCTGGAAATTAAACTAACCTAACCTAACCTGACCTAACCCAACCTAACCTAACCTAACCTGACCTAACCTAAAAAGAAAAAAAAACAAAGTAAGTTTTGGTTAGGCTAGAATCCTTCGCGGCCGCCGAAGGCGGACGCCCATATTCACGATTCTGGAAATTAAACTAACCTAACCTAACCTGACCTAACCCAACCTAACCTAACCTAACCTAACCTGACCTAACCTAACCTGACCTAACCTAACCTGACCTAAAGAACAAAAAAAAAAAGACGAAGGAAGTTTTGGTTAGGCTAGAATGCTTCGCGGCCGCCGAAGGCGGACGCCCATATTCACGATTCTGGAAATTAAACTAACTTAACCTAACCTGACCTGACCCAACCTAACCTTACCTAACCTGACCTAACCTAAAAAGAAAAAAAAGACAAAGTAAGTTTTGGTTAGGCTAGAATCCTTCGCGGCCGCCGAAGGCGGACGCCCATATTCACGATTCTGGAAATTAAACTAACCTAACCTAACCTGACCTAACCCAACCCAACCTAACCTAACCTAACCTGACCTAACCTAACCTGACCTAACCTAACCTGACCTAAAGAACAAAAAAAAAAAGACGAAGGAAGTTTTGGTTAGGCTAGAATCCTTCGCGGCCGCCGAAGGCGGACGCCCATATTCACGATTCTGGAAATTAAACTAACTTAACCTAACCTGACCTGACCCAACCTAACCTTACCTAACCTGACCTAACCTAAAAAGAAAAAAAAGACAAAGTAAGTTTTGGTTAGGCTAGAATCCTTCGCGGCCGCCGAAGGCGGACGCCCATATTCACGATTCTGGAAATTAAACTAACTTAACCTAACCTGACCTAACCCAACCTAACCTTACCTAACCTGACCTAACCTAAAAAGAAAAAAAAGACAAAGTAAGTTTTGGTTAGGCTAGAATCCTTCGCGGCCGCCGAAGGCGGACGCCCATATTCACGATTCTGGAAATTAAACTAACCTAACCTAACCTGACCTAACCCAACCTAACCTTACCTAACCTGACCTAACCTAAAAAGAAAAAAAAGACAAAGTATGTTTTGGTTAGGCTAGAATCCTTCGCGGCCGCCGAAGGCGGACGCCCATATTCACGATTCTGGAAATTAAACTAACCTAACCTAACCTGACCTAACCCAACCTAACCTAACCTAACCTGACCTAACCTAAAAAGAAAAAAAAACAAAGTAAGTTTTGGTTAGGCTAGAATCCTTCGCGGCCGCCGAAGGCGGACGCCCATATTCACGATTCTGGAAATTAAACTAACCTAACCTAACCTGACCTAACCCAACCCAACCTAACCTAACCTAACCTGACCTAACCTAACCTGACCTAACCTAACCTGACCTAAAGAACAAAAAAAAAAGACGAAGGAAGTTTTGGTTAGGCAAGAATCCTTCGCGGCCGCCGAAGGCGGACGCCCATATTCACGATTCTGGAAATTAAACTAACTTAACCTAACCTGACCTGACCCAACCTAACCTTACCTAACCTGACCTAACCTAAAAAGAAAAAAAAGACAAAGTAAGTTTTGGTTAGGCTAGAATCCTTCGCGGCCGCCGAAGGCGGACGCCCATATTCACGATTCTGGAAATTAAACTAACCTAACCTAACCTGACCTAACCCAACCTAACCTTACCTAACCTGACCTAACCTAAAAAGAAAAAAAAGACAAAGTATGTTTTGGTTAGGCTAGAATCCTTCGCGGCCGCCGAAGGCGGACGCCCATATTCACGATTCTGGAAATTAAACTAACCTAACCTAACCTGACCTAACCCAACCTAACCTAACCTAACCTGACCTAACCTAAAAAGAAAAAAAAACAAAGTAAGTTTTGGTTAGGCTAGAATCCTTCGCGGCCGCCGAAGGCGGACGCCCATATTCACGATTCTGGAAATTAAACTAACCTAACCTAACCTGACCTAACCCAACCTAACCTAACCTAACCTAACCTGACCTAACCTAACCTGACCTAACCTAACCTGACCTAAAGAACAAAAAAAAAAGACGAAGGAAGTTTTGGTTAGGCAAGAATCCTTCGCGGCCGCCGAAGGCGGACGCCCATATTCACGATTCTGGAAATTAAACTAACTTAACCTAACCTGACCTGACCCAACCTAACCTTACCTAACCTGACCTAACCTAAAAAGAAAAAAAAGACAAAGTAAGTTTTGGTTAGGCTAGAATCCTTCGCGGCCGCCGAAGGCGGACGCCCATATTCACGATTCTGGAAATTAAACTAACCTAACCTAACCTGACCTAACCCAACCTAACCTAACCTAACCTGACCTAACCTAAAAAGAAAAAAAAAACAAAGTAAGTTTTGGTTAGGCTAGAATCCTTCGCGGCCGCCGAAGGCGGACGCCCATATTCACGATTCTGGAAATTAAACTAACCTAACCTAACCTGACCTAACCCAACCTAATCTTACCTAACCTGACCTAACCTAAAAAGAAAAAAAAGACAAAGTAAGTTTTGGTTAGGCTAGAATCCTTCGCGGCCGCCGAAGGCGGACGCCCATATTCACGATTCTGGAAATTAAACTAACCTAACCTAACCTGACCTAACCCAACCCAACCTAACCTAACCTAACCTGACCTAACCTAACCTGACCTAACCTAACCTGACCTAAAGAACAAAAAAAAAAAAGACGAAGGAAGTTTTGGTTAGGCAAGAATCCTTCGCGGCCGCCGAAGGCGGACGCCCATATTCACGATTCTGGAAATTAAACTAACTTAACCTAACCTGACCTGACCCAACCTAACCTTACCTAACCTGACCTAACCTAAAAAGAAAAAAAAGACAAAGTAAGTTTTGGTTAGGCTAGAATCCTTCGCGGCCGCCGAAGGCGGACGCCCATATTCACGATTCTGGAAATTAAACTAACCTAACCTAACCTGACCTAACCCAACCTAACCTTACCTAACCTGACCTAACCTAAAAAGAAAAAAAAGACAAAGTATGTTTTGGTTAGGCTAGAATCCTTCGCGGCCGCCGAAGGCGGACGCCCATATTCACGATTCTGGAAATTAAACTAACCTAACCTAACCTGACCTAACCCAACCTAACCTAACCTAACCTGACCTAACCTAAAAAGAAAAAAAAACAAAGTAAGTTTTGGTTAGGCTAGAATCCTTCGCGGCCGCCGAAGGCGGACGCCCATATTCACGATTCTGGAAATTAAACTAACCTAACCTAACCTGACCTAACCCAACCTAACCTAACCTAACCTAACCTGACCTAACCTAACCTGACCTAACCTAACCTGACCTAAAGAACAAAAAAAAAAAGACGAAGGAAGTTTTGGTTAGGCTAGAATGCTTCGCGGCCGCCGAAGGCGGACGCCCATATTCACGATTCTGGAAATTAAACTAACTTAACCTAACCTGACCTGACCCAACCTAACCTTACCTAACCTGACCTAACCTAAAAAGAAAAAAAAGACAAAGTAAGTTTTGGTTAGGCTAGAATCCTTCGCGGCCGCCGAAGGCGGACGCCCATATTCACGATTCTGGAAATTAAACTAACCTAACCTAACCTGACCTAACCCAACCCAACCTAACCTAACCTAACCTGACCTAACCTAACCTGACCTAACCTAACCTGACCTAAAGAACAAAAAAAAAAAGACGAAGGAAGTTTTGGTTAGGCTAGAATCCTTCGCGGCCGCCGAAGGCGGACGCCCATATTCACGATTCTGGAAATTAAACTAACTTAACCTAACCTGACCTGACCCAACCTAACCTTACCTAACCTGACCTAACCTAAAAAGAAAAAAAAGACAAAGTAAGTTTTGGTTAGGCTAGAATCCTTCGCGGCCGCCGAAGGCGGACGCCCATATTCACGATTCTGGAAATTAAACTAACTTAACCTAACCTGACCTAACCCAACCTAACCTTACCTAACCTGACCTAACCTAAAAAGAAAAAAAAGACAAAGTAAGTTTTGGTTAGGCTAGAATCCTTCGCGGCCGCCGAAGGCGGACGCCCATATTCACGATTCTGGAAATTAAACTAACCTAACCTAACCTGACCTAACCCAACCTAACCTTACCTAACCTGACCTAACCTAAAAAGAAAAAAAAGACAAAGTATGTTTTGGTTAGGCTAGAATCCTTCGCGGCCGCCGAAGGCGGACGCCCATATTCACGATTCTGGAAATTAAACTAACCTAACCTAACCTGACCTAACCCAACCTAACCTAACCTAACCTGACCTAACCTAAAAAGAAAAAAAAACAAAGTAAGTTTTGGTTAGGCTAGAATCCTTCGCGGCCGCCGAAGGCGGACGCCCATATTCACGATTCTGGAAATTAAACTAACCTAACCTAACCTGACCTAACCCAACCCAACCTAACCTAACCTAACCTGACCTAACCTAACCTGACCTAACCTAACCTGACCTAAAGAACAAAAAAAAAAAGACGAAGGAAGTTTTGGTTAGGCAAGAATCCTTCGCGGCCGCCGAAGGCGGACGCCCATATTCACGATTCTGGAAATTAAACTAACTTAACCTAACCTGACCTGACCCAACCTAACCTTACCTAACCTGACCTAACCTAAAAAGAAAAAAAAGACAAAGTAAGTTTTGGTTAGGCTAGAATCCTTCGCGGCCGCCGAAGGCGGACGCCCATATTCACGATTCTGGAAATTAAACTAACCTAACCTAACCTGACCTAACCCAACCTAACCTTACCTAACCTGACCTAACCTAAAAAGAAAAAAAAGACAAAGTATGTTTTGGTTAGGCTAGAATCCTTCGCGGCCGCCGAAGGCGGACGCCCATATTCACGATTCTGGAAATTAAACTAACCTAACCTAACCTGACCTAACCCAACCTAACCTAACCTAACCTGACCTAACCTAAAAAGAAAAAAAAACAAAGTAAGTTTTGGTTAGGCTAGAATCCTTCGCGGCCGCCGAAGGCGGACGCCCATATTCACGATTCTGGAAATTAAACTAACCTAACCTAACCTGACCTAACCCAACCTAACCTAACCTAACCTAACCTGACCTAACCTAACCTGACCTAACCTAACCTGACCTAAAGAACAAAAAAAAAAAAGACGAAGGAAGTTTTGGTTAGGCTAGAATGCTTCGCGGCCGCCGAAGGCGGACGCCCATATTCACGATTCTGGAAATTAAACTAACTTAACCTAACCTGACCTGACCCAACCTAACCTTACCTAACCTGACCTAACCTAAAAAGAAAAAAAAGACAAAGTAAGTTTTGGTTAGGCTAGAATCCTTCGCGGCCGCCGAAGGCGGACGCCCATATTCACGATTCTGGAAATTAAACTAACCTAACCTAACCTGACCTAACCCAACCCAACCTAACCTAACCTAACCTGACCTAACCTAACCTGACCTAACCTAACCTGACCTAAAGAACAAAAAAAAAAAGACGAAGGAAGTTTTGGTTAGGCTAGAATCCTTCGCGGCCGCCGAAGGCGGACGCCCATATTCACGATTCTGGAAATTAAACTAACTTAACCTAACCTGACCTGACCCAACCTAACCTTACCTAACCTGACCTAACCTAAAAAGAAAAAAAAGACAAAGTAAGTTTTGGTTAGGCTAGAATCCTTCGCGGCCGCCGAAGGCGGACGCCCATATTCACGATTCTGGAAATTAAACTAACTTAACCTAACCTGACCTAACCCAACCTAACCTTACCTAACCTGACCTAACCTAAAAAGAAAAAAAAGACAAAGTAAGTTTTGGTTAGGCTAGAATCCTTCGCGGCCGCCGAAGGCGGACGCCCATATTCACGATTCTGGAAATTAAACTAACCTAACCTAACCTGACCTAACCCAACCTAACCTAACCTAACCTGACCTAACCTAAAAAGAAAAAAAAAACAAAGTAAGTTTTGGTTAGGCTAGAATCCTTCGCGGCCGCCGAAGGCGGACGCCCATATTCACGATTCTGGAAATTAAACTAACCTAACCTAACCTGACCTAACCCAACCTAATCTTACCTAACCTGACCTAACCTAAAAAGAAAAAAAAGACAAAGTAAGTTTTGGTTAGGCTAGAATCCTTCGCGGCCGCCGAAGGCGGACGCCCATATTCACGATTCTGGAAATTAAACTAACCTAACCTAACCTGACCTAACCCAACCTAACCTAACCTAACCTAACCTGACCTAACCTAACCTGACCTAACCTAACCTGACCTAAAGAACAAAAAAAAAAAGACGAAGGAAGTTTTGGTTAGGCTAGAATGCTTCGCGGCCGCCGAAGGCGGACGCCCATATTCACGATTCTGGAAATTAAACTAACTTAACCTAACCTGACCTGACCCAACCTAACCTTACCTAACCTGACCTAACCTAAAAAGAAAAAAAAGACAAAGTAAGTTTTGGTTAGGCTAGAATCCTTCGCGGCCGCCGAAGGCGGACGCCCATATTCACGATTCTGGAAATTAAACTAACCTAACCTAACCTGACCTAACCCAACCCAACCTAACCTAACCTAACCTGACCTAACCTAACCTGACCTAACCTAACCTGACCTAAAGAACAAAAAAAAAAGACGAAGGAAGTTTTGGTTAGGCAAGAATCCTTCGCGGCCGCCGAAGGCGGACGCCCATATTCACGATTCTGGAAATTAAACTAACTTAACCTAACCTGACCTGACCCAACCTAACCTTACCTAACCTGACCTAACCTAAAAAGAAAAAAAAGACAAAGTAAGTTTTGGTTAGGCTAGAATCCTTCGCGGCCGCCGAAGGCGGACGCCCATATTCACGATTCTGGAAATTAAACTAACCTAACCTAACCTGACCTAACCCAACCTAACCTAACCTAACCTGACCTAACCTAAAAAGAAAAAAAAAACAAAGTAAGTTTTGGTTAGGCTAGAATCCTTCGCGGCCGCCGAAGGCGGACGCCCATATTCACGATTCTGGAAATTAAACTAACCTAACCTAACCTGACCTAACCCAACCTAATCTTACCTAACCTGACCTAACCTAAAAAGAAAAAAAAGACAAAGTATGTTTTGGTTAGGCTAGAATCCTTCGCGGCCGCCGAAGGCGGACGCCCATATTCACGATTCTGGAAATTAAACTAACCTAACCTAACCTGACCTAACCCAACCTAACCTAACCTAACCTGACCTAACCTAAAAAGAAAAAAAAACAAAGTAAGTTTTGGTTAGGCTAGAATCCTTCGCGGCCGCCGAAGGCGGACGCCCATATTCACGATTCTGGAAATTAAACTAACCTAACCTAACCTGACCTAACCCAACCTAACCTAACCTAACCTAACCTGACCTAACCTAACCTGACCTAACCTAACCTGACCTAAAGAACAAAAAAAAAAAGACGAAGGAAGTTTTGGTTAGGCTAGAATGCTTCGCGGCCGCCGAAGGCGGACGCCCATATTCACGATTCTGGAAATTAAACTAACTTAACCTAACCTGACCTGACCCAACCTAACCTTACCTAACCTGACCTAACCTAAAAAGAAAAAAAAGACAAAGTAAGTTTTGGTTAGGCTAGAATCCTTCGCGGCCGCCGAAGGCGGACGCCCATATTCACGATTCTGGAAATTAAACTAACCTAACCTAACCTGACCTAACCCAACCCAACCTAACCTAACCTAACCTGACCTAACCTAACCTGACCTAACCTAACCTGACCTAAAGAACAAAAAAAAAAAGACGAAGGAAGTTTTGGTTAGGCTAGAATCCTTCGCGGCCGCCGAAGGCGGACGCCCATATTCACGATTCTGGAAATTAAACTAACTTAACCTAACCTGACCTGACCCAACCTAACCTTACCTAACCTGACCTAACCTAAAAAGAAAAAAAAGACAAAGTAAGTTTTGGTTAGGCTAGAATCCTTCGCGGCCGCCGAAGGCGGACGCCCATATTCACGATTCTGGAAATTAAACTAACTTAACCTAACCTGACCTAACCCAACCTAACCTTACCTAACCTGACCTAACCTAAAAAGAAAAAAAAGACAAAGTAAGTTTTGGTTAGGCTAGAATCCTTCGCGGCCGCCGAAGGCGGACGCCCATATTCACGATTCTGGAAATTAAACTAACCTAACCTAACCTGACCTAACCCAACCTAACCTTACCTAACCTGACCTAACCTAAAAAGAAAAAAAAGACAAAGTATGTTTTGGTTAGGCTAGAATCCTTCGCGGCCGCCGAAGGCGGACGCCCATATTCACGATTCTGGAAATTAAACTAACCTAACCTAACCTGACCTAACCCAACCTAACCTAACCTAACCTGACCTAACCTAAAAAGAAAAAAAAACAAAGTAAGTTTTGGTTAGGCTAGAATCCTTCGCGGCCGCCGAAGGCGGACGCCCATATTCACGATTCTGGAAATTAAACTAACCTAACCTAACCTGACCTAACCCAACCCAACCTAACCTAACCTAACCTGACCTAACCTAACCTGACCTAACCTAACCTGACCTAAAGAACAAAAAAAAAAAGACGAAGGAAGTTTTGGTTAGGCAAGAATCCTTCGCGGCCGCCGAAGGCGGACGCCCATATTCACGATTCTGGAAATTAAACTAACTTAACCTAACCTGACCTGACCCAACCTAACCTTACCTAACCTGACCTAACCTAAAAAGAAAAAAAAGACAAAGTAAGTTTTGGTTAGGCTAGAATCCTTCGCGGCCGCCGAAGGCGGACGCCCATATTCACGATTCTGGAAATTAAACTAACCTAACCTAACCTGACCTAACCCAACCTAACCTTACCTAACCTGACCTAACCTAAAAAGAAAAAAAAGACAAAGTATGTTTTGGTTAGGCTAGAATCCTTCGCGGCCGCCGAAGGCGGACGCCCATATTCACGATTCTGGAAATTAAACTAACCTAACCTAACCTGACCTAACCCAACCTAACCTAACCTAACCTGACCTAACCTAAAAAGAAAAAAAAACAAAGTAAGTTTTGGTTAGGCTAGAATCCTTCGCGGCCGCCGAAGGCGGACGCCCATATTCACGATTCTGGAAATTAAACTAACCTAACCTAACCTGACCTAACCCAACCTAACCTAACCTAACCTAACCTGACCTAACCTAACCTGACCTAACCTAACCTGACCTAAAGAACAAAAAAAAAAAAGACGAAGGAAGTTTTGGTTAGGCTAGAATGCTTCGCGGCCGCCGAAGGCGGACGCCCATATTCACGATTCTGGAAATTAAACTAACTTAACCTAACCTGACCTGACCCAACCTAACCTTACCTAACCTGACCTAACCTAAAAAGAAAAAAAAGACAAAGTAAGTTTTGGTTAGGCTAGAATCCTTCGCGGCCGCCGAAGGCGGACGCCCATATTCACGATTCTGGAAATTAAACTAACCTAACCTAACCTGACCTAACCCAACCCAACCTAACCTAACCTAACCTGACCTAACCTAACCTGACCTAACCTAACCTGACCTAAAGAACAAAAAAAAAAAGACGAAGGAAGTTTTGGTTAGGCTAGAATCCTTCGCGGCCGCCGAAGGCGGACGCCCATATTCACGATTCTGGAAATTAAACTAACTTAACCTAACCTGACCTGACCCAACCTAACCTTACCTAACCTGACCTAACCTAAAAAGAAAAAAAAGACAAAGTAAGTTTTGGTTAGGCTAGAATCCTTCGCGGCCGCCGAAGGCGGACGCCCATATTCACGATTCTGGAAATTAAACTAACTTAACCTAACCTGACCTAACCCAACCTAACCTTACCTAACCTGACCTAACCTAAAAAGAAAAAAAAGACAAAGTAAGTTTTGGTTAGGCTAGAATCCTTCGCGGCCGCCGAAGGCGGACGCCCATATTCACGATTCTGGAAATTAAACTAACCTAACCTAACCTGACCTAACCCAACCTAACCTAACCTAACCTGACCTAACCTAAAAAGAAAAAAAAAACAAAGTAAGTTTTGGTTAGGCTAGAATCCTTCGCGGCCGCCGAAGGCGGACGCCCATATTCACGATTCTGGAAATTAAACTAACCTAACCTAACCTGACCTAACCCAACCTAATCTTACCTAACCTGACCTAACCTAAAAAGAAAAAAAAGACAAAGTAAGTTTTGGTTAGGCTAGAATCCTTCGCGGCCGCCGAAGGCGGACGCCCATATTCACGATTCTGGAAATTAAACTAACCTAACCTAACCTGACCTAACCCAACCTAACCTAACCTAACCTAACCTGACCTAACCTAACCTGACCTAACCTAACCTGACCTAAAGAACAAAAAAAAAAAGACGAAGGAAGTTTTGGTTAGGCTAGAATGCTTCGCGGCCGCCGAAGGCGGACGCCCATATTCACGATTCTGGAAATTAAACTAACTTAACCTAACCTGACCTGACCCAACCTAACCTTACCTAACCTGACCTAACCTAAAAAGAAAAAAAAGACAAAGTAAGTTTTGGTTAGGCTAGAATCCTTCGCGGCCGCCGAAGGCGGACGCCCATATTCACGATTCTGGAAATTAAACTAACCTAACCTAACCTGACCTAACCCAACCCAACCTAACCTAACCTAACCTGACCTAACCTAACCTGACCTAACCTAACCTGACCTAAAGAACAAAAAAAAAAGACGAAGGAAGTTTTGGTTAGGCAAGAATCCTTCGCGGCCGCCGAAGGCGGACGCCCATATTCACGATTCTGGAAATTAAACTAACTTAACCTAACCTGACCTGACCCAACCTAACCTTACCTAACCTGACCTAACCTAAAAAGAAAAAAAAGACAAAGTAAGTTTTGGTTAGGCTAGAATCCTTCGCGGCCGCCGAAGGCGGACGCCCATATTCACGATTCTGGAAATTAAACTAACCTAACCTAACCTGACCTAACCCAACCTAACCTAACCTAACCTGACCTAACCTAAAAAGAAAAAAAAAACAAAGTAAGTTTTGGTTAGGCTAGAATCCTTCGCGGCCGCCGAAGGCGGACGCCCATATTCACGATTCTGGAAATTAAACTAACCTAACCTAACCTGACCTAACCCAACCTAATCTTACCTAACCTGACCTAACCTAAAAAGAAAAAAAAGACAAAGTAAGTTTTGGTTAGGCTAGAATCCTTCGCGGCCGCCGAAGGCGGACGCCCATATTCACGATTCTGGAAATTAAACTAACCTAACCTAACCTGACCTAACCCAACCCAACCTAACCTAACCTAACCTGACCTAACCTAACCTGACCTAACCTAACCTGACCTAAAGAACAAAAAAAAAAAGACGAAGGAAGTTTTGGTTAGGCAAGAATCCTTCGCGGCCGCCGAAGGCGGACGCCCATATTCACGATTCTGGAAATTAAACTAACTTAACCTAACCTGACCTGACCCAACCTAACCTTACCTAACCTGACCTAACCTAAAAAGAAAAAAAAGACAAAGTAAGTTTTGGTTAGGCTAGAATCCTTCGCGGCCGCCGAAGGCGGACGCCCATATTCACGATTCTGGAAATTAAACTAACCTAACCTAACCTGACCTAACCCAACCTAACCTTACCTAACCTGACCTAACCTAAAAAGAAAAAAAAGACAAAGTATGTTTTGGTTAGGCTAGAATCCTTCGCGGCCGCCGAAGGCGGACGCCCATATTCACGATTCTGGAAATTAAACTAACCTAACCTAACCTGACCTAACCCAACCTAACCTAACCTAACCTGACCTAACCTAAAAAGAAAAAAAAACAAAGTAAGTTTTGGTTAGGCTAGAATCCTTCGCGGCCGCCGAAGGCGGACGCCCATATTCACGATTCTGGAAATTAAACTAACCTAACCTAACCTGACCTAACCCAACCTAACCTAACCTAACCTAACCTGACCTAACCTAACCTGACCTAACCTAACCTGACCTAAAGAACAAAAAAAAAAAGACGAAGGAAGTTTTGGTTAGGCTAGAATGCTTCGCGGCCGCCGAAGGCGGACGCCCATATTCACGATTCTGGAAATTAAACTAACTTAACCTAACCTGACCTGACCCAACCTAACCTTACCTAACCTGACCTAACCTAAAAAGAAAAAAAAGACAAAGTAAGTTTTGGTTAGGCTAGAATCCTTCGCGGCCGCCGAAGGCGGACGCCCATATTCACGATTCTGGAAATTAAACTAACCTAACCTAACCTGACCTAACCCAACCCAACCTAACCTAACCTAACCTGACCTAACCTAACCTGACCTAACCTAACCTGACCTAAAGAACAAAAAAAAAAAGACGAAGGAAGTTTTGGTTAGGCTAGAATCCTTCGCGGCCGCCGAAGGCGGACGCCCATATTCACGATTCTGGAAATTAAACTAACTTAACCTAACCTGACCTGACCCAACCTAACCTTACCTAACCTGACCTAACCTAAAAAGAAAAAAAAGACAAAGTAAGTTTTGGTTAGGCTAGAATCCTTCGCGGCCGCCGAAGGCGGACGCCCATATTCACGATTCTGGAAATTAAACTAACTTAACCTAACCTGACCTAACCCAACCTAACCTTACCTAACCTGACCTAACCTAAAAAGAAAAAAAAGACAAAGTAAGTTTTGGTTAGGCTAGAATCCTTCGCGGCCGCCGAAGGCGGACGCCCATATTCACGATTCTGGAAATTAAACTAACCTAACCTAACCTGACCTAACCCAACCTAACCTTACCTAACCTGACCTAACCTAAAAAGAAAAAAAAGACAAAGTATGTTTTGGTTAGGCTAGAATCCTTCGCGGCCGCCGAAGGCGGACGCCCATATTCACGATTCTGGAAATTAAACTAACCTAACCTAACCTGACCTAACCCAACCTAACCTAACCTAACCTAACCTGACCTAACCTAACCTGACCTAACCTAACCTGACCTAAAGAACAAAAAAAAAAGACGAAGGAAGTTTTGGTTAGGCAAGAATCCTTCGCGGCCGCCGAAGGCGGACGCCCATATTCACGATTCTGGAAATTAAACTAACTTAACCTAACCTGACCTGACCCAACCTAACCTTACCTAACCTGACCTAACCTAAAAAGAAAAAAAAGACAAAGTAAGTTTTGGTTAGGCTAGAATCCTTCGCGGCCGCCGAAGGCGGACGCCCATATTCACGATTCTGGAAATTAAACTAACCTAACCTAACCTGACCTAACCCAACCTAACCTAACCTAACCTGACCTAACCTAAAAAGAAAAAAAAAACAAAGTAAGTTTTGGTTAGGCTAGAATCCTTCGCGGCCGCCGAAGGCGGACGCCCATATTCACGATTCTGGAAATTAAACTAACCTAACCTAACCTGACCTAACCCAACCTAATCTTACCTAACCTGACCTAACCTAAAAAGAAAAAAAAGACAAAGTAAGTTTTGGTTAGGCTAGAATCCTTCGCGGCCGCCGAAGGCGGACGCCCATATTCACGATTCTGGAAATTAAACTAACCTAACCTAACCTGACCTAACCCAACCCAACCTAACCTAACCTAACCTGACCTAACCTAACCTGACCTAACCTAACCTGACCTAAAGAACAAAAAAAAAAAAGACGAAGGAAGTTTTGGTTAGGCAAGAATCCTTCGCGGCCGCCGAAGGCGGACGCCCATATTCACGATTCTGGAAATTAAACTAACTTAACCTAACCTGACCTGACCCAACCTAACCTTACCTAACCTGACCTAACCTAAAAAGAAAAAAAAGACAAAGTAAGTTTTGGTTAGGCTAGAATCCTTCGCGGCCGCCGAAGGCGGACGCCCATATTCACGATTCTGGAAATTAAACTAACCTAACCTAACCTGACCTAACCCAACCTAACCTTACCTAACCTGACCTAACCTAAAAAGAAAAAAAAGACAAAGTATGTTTTGGTTAGGCTAGAATCCTTCGCGGCCGCCGAAGGCGGACGCCCATATTCACGATTCTGGAAATTAAACTAACCTAACCTAACCTGACCTAACCCAACCTAACCTAACCTAACCTGACCTAACCTAAAAAGAAAAAAAAACAAAGTAAGTTTTGGTTAGGCTAGAATCCTTCGCGGCCGCCGAAGGCGGACGCCCATATTCACGATTCTGGAAATTAAACTAACCTAACCTAACCTGACCTAACCCAACCTAACCTAACCTAACCTAACCTGACCTAACCTAACCTGACCTAACCTAACCTGACCTAAAGAACAAAAAAAAAAAGACGAAGGAAGTTTTGGTTAGGCTAGAATGCTTCGCGGCCGCCGAAGGCGGACGCCCATATTCACGATTCTGGAAATTAAACTAACTTAACCTAACCTGACCTGACCCAACCTAACCTTACCTAACCTGACCTAACCTAAAAAGAAAAAAAAGACAAAGTAAGTTTTGGTTAGGCTAGAATCCTTCGCGGCCGCCGAAGGCGGACGCCCATATTCACGATTCTGGAAATTAAACTAACCTAACCTAACCTGACCTAACCCAACCCAACCTAACCTAACCTAACCTGACCTAACCTAACCTGACCTAACCTAACCTGACCTAAAGAACAAAAAAAAAAAGACGAAGGAAGTTTTGGTTAGGCTAGAATCCTTCGCGGCCGCCGAAGGCGGACGCCCATATTCACGATTCTGGAAATTAAACTAACTTAACCTAACCTGACCTGACCCAACCTAACCTTACCTAACCTGACCTAACCTAAAAAGAAAAAAAAGACAAAGTAAGTTTTGGTTAGGCTAGAATCCTTCGCGGCCGCCGAAGGCGGACGCCCATATTCACGATTCTGGAAATTAAACTAACTTAACCTAACCTGACCTAACCCAACCTAACCTTACCTAACCTGACCTAACCTAAAAAGAAAAAAAAGACAAAGTAAGTTTTGGTTAGGCTAGAATCCTTCGCGGCCGCCGAAGGCGGACGCCCATATTCACGATTCTGGAAATTAAACTAACCTAACCTAACCTGACCTAACCCAACCTAACCTTACCTAACCTGACCTAACCTAAAAAGAAAAAAAAGACAAAGTATGTTTTGGTTAGGCTAGAATCCTTCGCGGCCGCCGAAGGCGGACGCCCATATTCACGATTCTGGAAATTAAACTAACCTAACCTAACCTGACCTAACCCAACCTAACCTAACCTAACCTGACCTAACCTAAAAAGAAAAAAAAACAAAGTAAGTTTTGGTTAGGCTAGAATCCTTCGCGGCCGCCGAAGGCGGACGCCCATATTCACGATTCTGGAAATTAAACTAACCTAACCTAACCTGACCTAACCCAACCTAACCTAACCTAACCTAACCTGACCTAACCTAACCTGACCTAACCTAACCTGACCTAAAGAACAAAAAAAAAAAGACGAAGGAAGTTTTGGTTAGGCTAGAATGCTTCGCGGCCGCCGAAGGCGGACGCCCATATTCACGATTCTGGAAATTAAACTAACTTAACCTAACCTGACCTGACCCAACCTAACCTTACCTAACCTGACCTAACCTAAAAAGAAAAAAAAGACAAAGTAAGTTTTGGTTAGGCTAGAATCCTTCGCGGCCGCCGAAGGCGGACGCCCATATTCACGATTCTGGAAATTAAACTAACCTAACCTAACCTGACCTAACCCAACCCAACCTAACCTAACCTAACCTGACCTAACCTAACCTGACCTAACCTAACCTGACCTAAAGAACAAAAAAAAAAAGACGAAGGAAGTTTTGGTTAGGCTAGAATCCTTCGCGGCCGCCGAAGGCGGACGCCCATATTCACGATTCTGGAAATTAAACTAACTTAACCTAACCTGACCTGACCCAACCTAACCTTACCTAACCTGACCTAACCTAAAAAGAAAAAAAAGACAAAGTAAGTTTTGGTTAGGCTAGAATCCTTCGCGGCCGCCGAAGGCGGACGCCCATATTCACGATTCTGGAAATTAAACTAACTTAACCTAACCTGACCTAACCCAACCTAACCTTACCTAACCTGACCTAACCTAAAAAGAAAAAAAAGACAAAGTAAGTTTTGGTTAGGCTAGAATCCTTCGCGGCCGCCGAAGGCGGACGCCCATATTCACGATTCTGGAAATTAAACTAACCTAACCTAACCTGACCTAACCCAACCTAACCTTACCTAACCTGACCTAACCTAAAAAGAAAAAAAAGACAAAGTATGTTTTGGTTAGGCTAGAATCCTTCGCGGCCGCCGAAGGCGGACGCCCATATTCACGATTCTGGAAATTAAACTAACCTAACCTAACCTGACCTAACCCAACCTAACCTAACCTAACCTAACCTGACCTAACCTAACCTGACCTAACCTAACCTGACCTAAAGAACAAAAAAAAAAGACGAAGGAAGTTTTGGTTAGGCAAGAATCCTTCGCGGCCGCCGAAGGCGGACGCCCATATTCACGATTCTGGAAATTAAACTAACTTAACCTAACCTGACCTGACCCAACCTAACCTTACCTAACCTGACCTAACCTAAAAAGAAAAAAAAGACAAAGTAAGTTTTGGTTAGGCTAGAATCCTTCGCGGCCGCCGAAGGCGGACGCCCATATTCACGATTCTGGAAATTAAACTAACCTAACCTAACCTGACCTAACCCAACCTAACCTAACCTAACCTGACCTAACCTAAAAAGAAAAAAAAAACAAAGTAAGTTTTGGTTAGGCTAGAATCCTTCGCGGCCGCCGAAGGCGGACGCCCATATTCACGATTCTGGAAATTAAACTAACCTAACCTAACCTGACCTAACCCAACCTAATCTTACCTAACCTGACCTAACCTAAAAAGAAAAAAAAGACAAAGTAAGTTTTGGTTAGGCTAGAATCCTTCGCGGCCGCCGAAGGCGGACGCCCATATTCACGATTCTGGAAATTAAACTAACCTAACCTAACCTGACCTAACCCAACCCAACCTAACCTAACCTAACCTGACCTAACCTAACCTGACCTAACCTAACCTGACCTAAAGAACAAAAAAAAAAAAGACGAAGGAAGTTTTGGTTAGGCAAGAATCCTTCGCGGCCGCCGAAGGCGGACGCCCATATTCACGATTCTGGAAATTAAACTAACTTAACCTAACCTGACCTGACCCAACCTAACCTTACCTAACCTGACCTAACCTAAAAAGAAAAAAAAGACAAAGTAAGTTTTGGTTAGGCTAGAATCCTTCGCGGCCGCCGAAGGCGGACGCCCATATTCACGATTCTGGAAATTAAACTAACCTAACCTAACCTGACCTAACCCAACCTAACCTTACCTAACCTGACCTAACCTAAAAAGAAAAAAAAGACAAAGTATGTTTTGGTTAGGCTAGAATCCTTCGCGGCCGCCGAAGGCGGACGCCCATATTCACGATTCTGGAAATTAAACTAACCTAACCTAACCTGACCTAACCCAACCTAACCTAACCTAACCTGACCTAACCTAAAAAGAAAAAAAAACAAAGTAAGTTTTGGTTAGGCTAGAATCCTTCGCGGCC
The DNA here is from genome assembly GCA_963969225.1 of Xylocopa violacea. Taxonomy (NCBI): domain Eukaryota; kingdom Metazoa; phylum Arthropoda; class Insecta; order Hymenoptera; family Apidae; genus Xylocopa; species Xylocopa violacea. The sequence continues at coordinate 92,267 of CAXAJV010000276.1, read as the reverse complement.
GCCGAAGGCGGACGCCCATATTCACGATTCTGGAAATTAAACTAACCTAACCTAACCTGACCTAACCCAACCTAACCTAACCTAACCTAACCTGACCTAACCTAACCTGACCTAACCTAACCTGACCTAAAGAACAAAAAAAAAAAGACGAAGGAAGTTTTGGTTAGGCTAGAATGCTTCGCGGCCGCCGAAGGCGGACGCCCATATTCACGATTCTGGAAATTAAACTAACTTAACCTAACCTGACCTGACCCAACCTAACCTTACCTAACCTGACCTAACCTAAAAAGAAAAAAAAGACAAAGTAAGTTTTGGTTAGGCTAGAATCCTTCGCGGCCGCCGAAGGCGGACGCCCATATTCACGATTCTGGAAATTAAACTAACCTAACCTAACCTGACCTAACCCAACCCAACCTAACCTAACCTAACCTGACCTAACCTAACCTGACCTAACCTAACCTGACCTAAAGAACAAAAAAAAAAAGACGAAGGAAGTTTTGGTTAGGCTAGAATCCTTCGCGGCCGCCGAAGGCGGACGCCCATATTCACGATTCTGGAAATTAAACTAACTTAACCTAACCTGACCTGACCCAACCTAACCTTACCTAACCTGACCTAACCTAAAAAGAAAAAAAAGACAAAGTAAGTTTTGGTTAGGCTAGAATCCTTCGCGGCCGCCGAAGGCGGACGCCCATATTCACGATTCTGGAAATTAAACTAACTTAACCTAACCTGACCTAACCCAACCTAACCTTACCTAACCTGACCTAACCTAAAAAGAAAAAAAAGACAAAGTAAGTTTTGGTTAGGCTAGAATCCTTCGCGGCCGCCGAAGGCGGACGCCCATATTCACGATTCTGGAAATTAAACTAACCTAACCTAACCTGACCTAACCCAACCTAACCTTACCTAACCTGACCTAACCTAAAAAGAAAAAAAAGACAAAGTATGTTTTGGTTAGGCTAGAATCCTTCGCGGCCGCCGAAGGCGGACGCCCATATTCACGATTCTGGAAATTAAACTAACCTAACCTAACCTGACCTAACCCAACCTAACCTAACCTAACCTGACCTAACCTAAAAAGAAAAAAAAACAAAGTAAGTTTTGGTTAGGCTAGAATCCTTCGCGGCCGCCGAAGGCGGACGCCCATATTCACGATTCTGGAAATTAAACTAACCTAACCTAACCTGACCTAACCCAACCCAACCTAACCTAACCTAACCTGACCTAACCTAACCTGACCTAACCTAACCTGACCTAAAGAACAAAAAAAAAAAGACGAAGGAAGTTTTGGTTAGGCAAGAATCCTTCGCGGCCGCCGAAGGCGGACGCCCATATTCACGATTCTGGAAATTAAACTAACTTAACCTAACCTGACCTGACCCAACCTAACCTTACCTAACCTGACCTAACCTAAAAAGAAAAAAAAGACAAAGTAAGTTTTGGTTAGGCTAGAATCCTTCGCGGCCGCCGAAGGCGGACGCCCATATTCACGATTCTGGAAATTAAACTAACCTAACCTAACCTGACCTAACCCAACCTAACCTTACCTAACCTGACCTAACCTAAAAAGAAAAAAAAGACAAAGTATGTTTTGGTTAGGCTAGAATCCTTCGCGGCCGCCGAAGGCGGACGCCCATATTCACGATTCTGGAAATTAAACTAACCTAACCTAACCTGACCTAACCCAACCTAACCTAACCTAACCTGACCTAACCTAAAAAGAAAAAAAAACAAAGTAAGTTTTGGTTAGGCTAGAATCCTTCGCGGCCGCCGAAGGCGGACGCCCATATTCACGATTCTGGAAATTAAACTAACCTAACCTAACCTGACCTAACCCAACCTAACCTAACCTAACCTAACCTGACCTAACCTAACCTGACCTAACCTAACCTGACCTAAAGAACAAAAAAAAAAGACGAAGGAAGTTTTGGTTAGGCAAGAATCCTTCGCGGCCGCCGAAGGCGGACGCCCATATTCACGATTCTGGAAATTAAACTAACTTAACCTAACCTGACCTGACCCAACCTAACCTTACCTAACCTGACCTAACCTAAAAAGAAAAAAAAGACAAAGTAAGTTTTGGTTAGGCTAGAATCCTTCGCGGCCGCCGAAGGCGGACGCCCATATTCACGATTCTGGAAATTAAACTAACCTAACCTAACCTGACCTAACCCAACCTAACCTAACCTAACCTGACCTAACCTAAAAAGAAAAAAAAAACAAAGTAAGTTTTGGTTAGGCTAGAATCCTTCGCGGCCGCCGAAGGCGGACGCCCATATTCACGATTCTGGAAATTAAACTAACCTAACCTAACCTGACCTAACCCAACCTAATCTTACCTAACCTGACCTAACCTAAAAAGAAAAAAAAGACAAAGTAAGTTTTGGTTAGGCTAGAATCCTTCGCGGCCGCCGAAGGCGGACGCCCATATTCACGATTCTGGAAATTAAACTAACCTAACCTAACCTGACCTAACCCAACCCAACCTAACCTAACCTAACCTGACCTAACCTAACCTGACCTAACCTAACCTGACCTAAAGAACAAAAAAAAAAAAGACGAAGGAAGTTTTGGTTAGGCAAGAATCCTTCGCGGCCGCCGAAGGCGGACGCCCATATTCACGATTCTGGAAATTAAACTAACTTAACCTAACCTGACCTGACCCAACCTAACCTTACCTAACCTGACCTAACCTAAAAAGAAAAAAAAGACAAAGTAAGTTTTGGTTAGGCTAGAATCCTTCGCGGCCGCCGAAGGCGGACGCCCATATTCACGATTCTGGAAATTAAACTAACCTAACCTAACCTGACCTAACCCAACCTAACCTTACCTAACCTGACCTAACCTAAAAAGAAAAAAAAGACAAAGTATGTTTTGGTTAGGCTAGAATCCTTCGCGGCCGCCGAAGGCGGACGCCCATATTCACGATTCTGGAAATTAAACTAACCTAACCTAACCTGACCTAACCCAACCTAACCTAACCTAACCTGACCTAACCTAAAAAGAAAAAAAAACAAAGTAAGTTTTGGTTAGGCTAGAATCCTTCGCGGCCGCCGAAGGCGGACGCCCATATTCACGATTCTGGAAATTAAACTAACCTAACCTAACCTGACCTAACCCAACCTAACCTAACCTAACCTAACCTGACCTAACCTAACCTGACCTAACCTAACCTGACCTAAAGAACAAAAAAAAAAAGACGAAGGAAGTTTTGGTTAGGCTAGAATGCTTCGCGGCCGCCGAAGGCGGACGCCCATATTCACGATTCTGGAAATTAAACTAACTTAACCTAACCTGACCTGACCCAACCTAACCTTACCTAACCTGACCTAACCTAAAAAGAAAAAAAAGACAAAGTAAGTTTTGGTTAGGCTAGAATCCTTCGCGGCCGCCGAAGGCGGACGCCCATATTCACGATTCTGGAAATTAAACTAACCTAACCTAACCTGACCTAACCCAACCCAACCTAACCTAACCTAACCTGACCTAACCTAACCTGACCTAACCTAACCTGACCTAAAGAACAAAAAAAAAAAGACGAAGGAAGTTTTGGTTAGGCTAGAATCCTTCGCGGCCGCCGAAGGCGGACGCCCATATTCACGATTCTGGAAATTAAACTAACTTAACCTAACCTGACCTGACCCAACCTAACCTTACCTAACCTGACCTAACCTAAAAAGAAAAAAAAGACAAAGTAAGTTTTGGTTAGGCTAGAATCCTTCGCGGCCGCCGAAGGCGGACGCCCATATTCACGATTCTGGAAATTAAACTAACTTAACCTAACCTGACCTAACCCAACCTAACCTTACCTAACCTGACCTAACCTAAAAAGAAAAAAAAGACAAAGTAAGTTTTGGTTAGGCTAGAATCCTTCGCGGCCGCCGAAGGCGGACGCCCATATTCACGATTCTGGAAATTAAACTAACCTAACCTAACCTGACCTAACCCAACCTAACCTTACCTAACCTGACCTAACCTAAAAAGAAAAAAAAGACAAAGTATGTTTTGGTTAGGCTAGAATCCTTCGCGGCCGCCGAAGGCGGACGCCCATATTCACGATTCTGGAAATTAAACTAACCTAACCTAACCTGACCTAACCCAACCTAACCTAACCTAACCTGACCTAACCTAAAAAGAAAAAAAAACAAAGTAAGTTTTGGTTAGGCTAGAATCCTTCGCGGCCGCCGAAGGCGGACGCCCATATTCACGATTCTGGAAATTAAACTAACCTAACCTAACCTGACCTAACCCAACCCAACCTAACCTAACCTAACCTGACCTAACCTAACCTGACCTAACCTAACCTGACCTAAAGAACAAAAAAAAAAAGACGAAGGAAGTTTTGGTTAGGCAAGAATCCTTCGCGGCCGCCGAAGGCGGACGCCCATATTCACGATTCTGGAAATTAAACTAACTTAACCTAACCTGACCTGACCCAACCTAACCTTACCTAACCTGACCTAACCTAAAAAGAAAAAAAAGACAAAGTAAGTTTTGGTTAGGCTAGAATCCTTCGCGGCCGCCGAAGGCGGACGCCCATATTCACGATTCTGGAAATTAAACTAACCTAACCTAACCTGACCTAACCCAACCTAACCTTACCTAACCTGACCTAACCTAAAAAGAAAAAAAAGACAAAGTATGTTTTGGTTAGGCTAGAATCCTTCGCGGCCGCCGAAGGCGGACGCCCATATTCACGATTCTGGAAATTAAACTAACCTAACCTAACCTGACCTAACCCAACCTAACCTAACCTAACCTGACCTAACCTAAAAAGAAAAAAAAACAAAGTAAGTTTTGGTTAGGCTAGAATCCTTCGCGGCCGCCGAAGGCGGACGCCCATATTCACGATTCTGGAAATTAAACTAACCTAACCTAACCTGACCTAACCCAACCTAACCTAACCTAACCTAACCTGACCTAACCTAACCTGACCTAACCTAACCTGACCTAAAGAACAAAAAAAAAAAAGACGAAGGAAGTTTTGGTTAGGCTAGAATGCTTCGCGGCCGCCGAAGGCGGACGCCCATATTCACGATTCTGGAAATTAAACTAACTTAACCTAACCTGACCTGACCCAACCTAACCTTACCTAACCTGACCTAACCTAAAAAGAAAAAAAAGACAAAGTAAGTTTTGGTTAGGCTAGAATCCTTCGCGGCCGCCGAAGGCGGACGCCCATATTCACGATTCTGGAAATTAAACTAACCTAACCTAACCTGACCTAACCCAACCCAACCTAACCTAACCTAACCTGACCTAACCTAACCTGACCTAACCTAACCTGACCTAAAGAACAAAAAAAAAAAGACGAAGGAAGTTTTGGTTAGGCTAGAATCCTTCGCGGCCGCCGAAGGCGGACGCCCATATTCACGATTCTGGAAATTAAACTAACTTAACCTAACCTGACCTGACCCAACCTAACCTTACCTAACCTGACCTAACCTAAAAAGAAAAAAAAGACAAAGTAAGTTTTGGTTAGGCTAGAATCCTTCGCGGCCGCCGAAGGCGGACGCCCATATTCACGATTCTGGAAATTAAACTAACTTAACCTAACCTGACCTAACCCAACCTAACCTTACCTAACCTGACCTAACCTAAAAAGAAAAAAAAGACAAAGTAAGTTTTGGTTAGGCTAGAATCCTTCGCGGCCGCCGAAGGCGGACGCCCATATTCACGATTCTGGAAATTAAACTAACCTAACCTAACCTGACCTAACCCAACCTAACCTAACCTAACCTGACCTAACCTAAAAAGAAAAAAAAAACAAAGTAAGTTTTGGTTAGGCTAGAATCCTTCGCGGCCGCCGAAGGCGGACGCCCATATTCACGATTCTGGAAATTAAACTAACCTAACCTAACCTGACCTAACCCAACCTAATCTTACCTAACCTGACCTAACCTAAAAAGAAAAAAAAGACAAAGTAAGTTTTGGTTAGGCTAGAATCCTTCGCGGCCGCCGAAGGCGGACGCCCATATTCACGATTCTGGAAATTAAACTAACCTAACCTAACCTGACCTAACCCAACCCAACCTAACCTAACCTAACCTGACCTAACCTAACCTGACCTAACCTAACCTGACCTAAAGAACAAAAAAAAAAAGACGAAGGAAGTTTTGGTTAGGCTAGAATCCTTCGCGGCCGCCGAAGGCGGACGCCCATATTCACGATTCTGGAAATTAAACTAACTTAACCTAACCTGACCTGACCCAACCTAACCTTACCTAACCTGACCTAACCTAAAAAGAAAAAAAAGACAAAGTAAGTTTTGGTTAGGCTAGAATCCTTCGCGGCCGCCGAAGGCGGACGCCCATATTCACGATTCTGGAAATTAAACTAACCTAACCTAACCTGACCTAACCCAACCCAACCTAACCTAACCTAACCTGACCTAACCTAACCTGACCTAACCTAACCTGACCTAAAGAACAAAAAAAAAAAAGACGAAGGAAGTTTTGGTTAGGCTAGAATCCTTCGCGGCCGCCGAAGGCGGACGCCCATATTCACGATTCTGGAAATTAAACTAACTTAACCTAACCTGACCTGACCCAACCTAACCTTACCTAACCTGACCTAACCTAAAAAGAAAAAAAAGACAAAGTAAGTTTTGGTTAGGCTAGAATCCTTCGCGGCCGCCGAAGGCGGACGCCCATATTCACGATTCTGGAAATTAAACTAACTTAACCTAACCTGACCTAACCCAACCTAACCTTACCTAACCTGACCTAACCTAAAAAGAAAAAAAAGACAAAGTAAGTTTTGGTTAGGCTAGAATCCTTCGCGGCCGCCGAAGGCGGACGCCCATATTCACGATTCTGGAAATTAAACTAACCTAACCTAACCTGACCTAACCCAACCTAACCTAACCTAACCTGACCTAACCTAAAAAGAAAAAAAAGACAAAGTAAGTTTTGGTTAGGCTAGAATCCTTCGCGGCCGCCGAAGGCGGACGCCCATATTCACGATTCTGGAAATTAAACTAACCTAACCTAACCTGACCTAACCCAACCTAATCTTACCTAACCTGACCTAACCTAAAAAGAAAAAAAAGACAAAGTAAGTTTTGGTTAGGCTAGAATCCTTCGCGGCCGCCGAAGGCGGACGCCCATATTCACGATTCTGAAAATTAAACTAACCTAACCTAACCTGACCTAACCCAACCCAACCTAACCTAACCTAACCTGACCTAACCTAACCTGACCTAACCTAACCTGACCTAAAGAACAAAAAAAAAAAGACGAAGGAAGTTTTGGTTAGGCTAGAATCCTTCGCGGCCGCCGAAGGCGGACGCCCATATTCACGATTCTGGAAATTAAACTAACTTAACCTAACCTGACCTGACCCAACCTAACCTTACCTAACCTGACCTAACCTAAAAAGAAAAAAAAGACAAAGTAAGTTTTGGTTAGGCTAGAATCCTTCGCGGCCGCCGAAGGCGGACGCCCATATTCACGATTCTGGAAATTAAACTAACCTAACCTAACCTGACCTAACCCAACCTAACCTTACCTAACCTGACCTAACCTAAAAAGAAAAAAAAGACAAAGTATGTTTTGGTTAGGCTAGAATCCTTCGCGGCCGCCGAAGGCGGACGCCCATATTCACGATTCTGGAAATTAAACTAACCTAACCTAACCTGACCTAACCCAACCTAACCTAACCTAACCTGACCTAACCTAAAAAGAAAAAAAAAACAAAGTAAGTTTTGGTTAGGCTAGAATCCTTCGCGGCCGCCGAAGGCGGACGCCCATATTCACGATTCTGGAAATTAAACTAACCTAACCTAACCTGACCTAACCCAACCTAATCTTACCTAACCTGACCTAACCTAAAAAGAAAAAAAAGACAAAGTAAGTTTTGGTTAGGCTAGAATCCTTCGCGGCCGCCGAAGGCGGACGCCCATATTCACGATTCTGGAAATTAAACTAACCTAACCTAACCTGACCTAACCCAACCCAACCTAACCTAACCTAACCTGACCTAACCTAACCTGACCTAACCTAACCTGACCTAAAGAACAAAAAAAAAGACGAAGGAAGTTTTGGTTAGGCTAGAATCCTTCGCGGCCGCCGAAGGCGGACGCCCATATTCACGATTCTGGAAATTAAACTAACTTAACCTAACCTGACCTGACCCAACCTAACCTTACCTAACCTGACCTAACCTAAAAAGAAAAAAAAGACAAAGTAAGTTTTGGTTAGGCTAGAATCCTTCGCGGCCGCCGAAGGCGGACGCCCATATTCACGATTCTGGAAATTAAACTAACCTAACCTAACCTGACCTAACCCAACCTAACCTAACCTAACCTAACCTGACCTAACCTAACCTGACCTAACCTAACCTGACCTAAAGAACAAAAAAAAAAAGACGAAGGAAGTTTTGGTTAGGCTAGAATGCTTCGCGGCCGCCGAAGGCGGACGCCCATATTCACGATTCTGGAAATTAAACTAACTTAACCTAACCTGACCTGACCCAACCTAACCTTACCTAACCTGACCTAACCTAAAAAGAAAAAAAAGACAAAGTAAGTTTTGGTTAGGCTAGAATCCTTCGCGGCCGCCGAAGGCGGACGCCCATATTCACGATTCTGGAAATTAAACTAACCTAACCTAACCTGACCTAACCCAACCCAACCTAACCTAACCTAACCTGACCTAACCTAACCTGACCTAACCTAACCTGACCTAAAGAACAAAAAAAAAAAAGACGAAGGAAGTTTTGGTTAGGCTAGAATCCTTCGCGGCCGCCGAAGGCGGACGCCCATATTCACGATTCTGGAAATTAAACTAACTTAACCTAACCTGACCTGACCCAACCTAACCTTACCTAACCTGACCTAACCTAAAAAGAAAAAAAAGACAAAGTAAGTTTTGGTTAGGCTAGAATCCTTCGCGGCCGCCGAAGGCGGACGCCCATATTCACGATTCTGGAAATTAAACTAACTTAACCTAACCTGACCTAACCCAACCTAACCTTACCTAACCTGACCTAACCTAAAAAGAAAAAAAAGACAAAGTAAGTTTTGGTTAGGCTAGAATCCTTCGCGGCCGCCGAAGGCGGACGCCCATATTCACGATTCTGGAAATTAAACTAACCTAACCTAACCTGACCTAACCCAACCTAACCTAACCTAACCTGACCTAACCTAAAAAGAAAAAAAAGACAAAGTAAGTTTTGGTTAGGCTAGAATCCTTCGCGGCCGCCGAAGGCGGACGCCCATATTCACGATTCTGGAAATTAAACTAACCTAACCTAACCTGACCTAACCCAACCTAATCTTACCTAACCTGACCTAACCTAAAAAGAAAAAAAAGACAAAGTAAGTTTTGGTTAGGCTAGAATCCTTCGCGGCCGCCGAAGGCGGACGCCCATATTCACGATTCTGAAAATTAAACTAACCTAACCTAACCTGACCTAACCCAACCCAACCTAACCTAACCTAACCTGACCTAACCTAACCTGACCTAACCTAACCTGACCTAAAGAACAAAAAAAAAAAGACGAAGGAAGTTTTGGTTAGGCTAGAATCCTTCGCGGCCGCCGAAGGCGGACGCCCATATTCACGATTCTGGAAATTAAACTAACTTAACCTAACCTGACCTGACCCAACCTAACCTTACCTAACCTGACCTAACCTAAAAAGAAAAAAAAGACAAAGTAAGTTTTGGTTAGGCTAGAATCCTTCGCGGCCGCCGAAGGCGGACGCCCATATTCACGATTCTGGAAATTAAACTAACCTAACCTAACCTGACCTAACCCAACCTAACCTTACCTAACCTGACCTAACCTAAAAAGAAAAAAAAGACAAAGTATGTTTTGGTTAGGCTAGAATCCTTCGCGGCCGCCGAAGGCGGACGCCCATATTCACGATTCTGGAAATTAAACTAACTTAACCTAACCTGACCTAACCCAACCTAACCTTACCTAACCTGACCTAACCTAAAAAGAAAAAAAAGACAAAGTAAGTTTTGGTTAGGCTAGAATCCTTCGCGGCCGCCGAAGGCGGACGCCCACATTCACGATTCTGGAAATTAAACTAACGTAACCTAACCTGACCTAACCCAACCTAACCTAACCTAACCTGACCTAACCTAAAAAGAAAAAAAAAACAAAGTAAGTTTTGGTTAGGCTAGAATCCTTCGCGGCCGCCGAAGGCGGACGCCCATATTCACGATTCTGGAAATTAAACTAACCTAACCTAACCTGACCTAACCCAACCTAATCTTACCTAACCTGACCTAACCTAAAAAGAAAAAAAAGACAAAGTAAGTTTTGGTTAGGCTAGAATCCTTCGCGGCCGCCGAAGGCGGACGCCCATATTCACGATTCTGGAAATTAAACTAACCTAACCTAACCTGACCTAACCCAACCCAACCTAACCTAACCTAACCTGACCTAACCTAACCTGACCTAACCTAACCTGACCTAAAGAACAAAAAAAAAAAGACGAAGGAAGTTTTGGTTAGGCTAGAATCCTTCGTGGCCGCCGAAGGCGGACGCCCATATTCACGATTCTGGAAATTAAACTAACTTAACCTAACCTGACCTGACCCAACCTAACCTTACCTAACCTGACCTAACCTAAAAAGAAAAAAAAGACAAAGTAAGTTTTGGTTAGGCTAGAATCCTTCGCGGCCGCCGAAGGCGGACGCCCATATTCACGATTCTGGAAATTAAACTAACCTAACCTAACCTGACCTAACCCAACCTAACCTAACCTAACCTAACCTGACCTAACCTAACCTGACCTAACCTAACCTGACCTAAAGAACAAAAAAAAAAAGACGAAGGAAGTTTTGGTTAGGCTAGAATGCTTCGCGGCCGCCGAAGGCGGACGCCCATATTCACGATTCTGGAAATTAAACTAACTTAACCTAACCTGACCTGACCCAACCTAACCTTACCTAACCTGACCTAACCTAAAAAGAAAAAAAAGACAAAGTAAGTTTTGGTTAGGCTAGAATCCTTCGCGGCCGCCGAAGGCGGACGCCCATATTCACGATTCTGGAAATTAAACTAACCTAACCTAACCTGACCTAACCCAACCCAACCTAACCTAACCTAACCTGACCTAACCTAACCTGACCTAACCTAACCTGACCTAAAGAACAAAAAAAAAAAAGACGAAGGAAGTTTTGGTTAGGCTAGAATCCTTCGCGGCCGCCGAAGGCGGACGCCCATATTCACGATTCTGGAAATTAAACTAACTTAACCTAACCTGACCTGACCCAACCTAACCTTACCTAACCTGACCTAACCTAAAAAGAAAAAAAAGACAAAGTAAGTTTTGGTTAGGCTAGAATCCTTCGCGGCCGCCGAAGGCGGACGCCCATATTCACGATTCTGGAAATTAAACTAACTTAACCTAACCTGACCTAACCCAACCTAACCTTACCTAACCTGACCTAACCTAAAAAGAAAAAAAAGACAAAGTAAGTTTTGGTTAGGCTAGAATCCTTCGCGGCCGCCGAAGGCGGACGCCCATATTCACGATTCTGGAAATTAAACTAACCTAACCTAACCTGACCTAACCCAACCTAACCTTACCTAACCTGACCTAACCTAAAAAGAAAAAAAAGACAAAGTATGTTTTGGTTAGGCTAGAATCCTTCGCGGCCGCCGAAGGCGGACGCCCATATTCACGATTCTGGAAATTAAACTAACCTAACCTAACCTGACCTAACCCAACCTAACCTAACCTAACCTGACCTAACCTAAAAAGAAAAAAAAACAAAGTAAGTTTTGGTTAGGCTAGAATCCTTCGCGGCCGCCGAAGGCGGACGCCCATATTCACGATTCTGGAAATTAAACTAACCTAACCTAACCTGACCTAACCCAACCCAACCTAACCTAACCTAACCTGACCTAACCTAACCTGACCTAACCTAACCTGACCTAAAGAACAAAAAAAAAAAGACGAAGGAAGTTTTGGTTAGGCAAGAATCCTTCGCGGCCGCCGAAGGCGGACGCCCATATTCACGATTCTGGAAATTAAACTAACTTAACCTAACCTGACCTGACCCAACCTAACCTTACCTAACCTGACCTAACCTAAAAAGAAAAAAAAGACAAAGTAAGTTTTGGTTAGGCTAGAATCCTTCGCGGCCGCCGAAGGCGGACGCCCATATTCACGATTCTGGAAATTAAACTAACCTAACCTAACCTGACCTAACCCAACCTAACCTTACCTAACCTGACCTAACCTAAAAAGAAAAAAAAGACAAAGTATGTTTTGGTTAGGCTAGAATCCTTCGCGGCCGCCGAAGGCGGACGCCCATATTCACGATTCTGGAAATTAAACTAACCTAACCTAACCTGACCTAACCCAACCTAACCTAACCTAACCTGACCTAACCTAAAAAGAAAAAAAAACAAAGTAAGTTTTGGTTAGGCTAGAATCCTTCGCGGCCGCCGAAGGCGGACGCCCATATTCACGATTCTGGAAATTAAACTAACCTAACCTAACCTGACCTAACCCAACCTAACCTAACCTAACCTAACCTGACCTAACCTAACCTGACCTAACCTAACCTGACCTAAAGAACAAAAAAAAAAAAGACGAAGGAAGTTTTGGTTAGGCTAGAATGCTTCGCGGCCGCCGAAGGCGGACGCCCATATTCACGATTCTGGAAATTAAACTAACTTAACCTAACCTGACCTGACCCAACCTAACCTTACCTAACCTGACCTAACCTAAAAAGAAAAAAAAGACAAAGTAAGTTTTGGTTAGGCTAGAATCCTTCGCGGCCGCCGAAGGCGGACGCCCATATTCACGATTCTGGAAATTAAACTAACCTAACCTAACCTGACCTAACCCAACCCAACCTAACCTAACCTAACCTGACCTAACCTAACCTGACCTAACCTAACCTGACCTAAAGAACAAAAAAAAAAAGACGAAGGAAGTTTTGGTTAGGCTAGAATCCTTCGCGGCCGCCGAAGGCGGACGCCCATATTCACGATTCTGGAAATTAAACTAACTTAACCTAACCTGACCTGACCCAACCTAACCTTACCTAACCTGACCTAACCTAAAAAGAAAAAAAAGACAAAGTAAGTTTTGGTTAGGCTAGAATCCTTCGCGGCCGCCGAAGGCGGACGCCCATATTCACGATTCTGGAAATTAAACTAACTTAACCTAACCTGACCTAACCCAACCTAACCTTACCTAACCTGACCTAACCTAAAAAGAAAAAAAAGACAAAGTAAGTTTTGGTTAGGCTAGAATCCTTCGCGGCCGCCGAAGGCGGACGCCCATATTCACGATTCTGGAAATTAAACTAACCTAACCTAACCTGACCTAACCCAACCTAACCTAACCTAACCTGACCTAACCTAAAAAGAAAAAAAAAACAAAGTAAGTTTTGGTTAGGCTAGAATCCTTCGCGGCCGCCGAAGGCGGACGCCCATATTCACGATTCTGGAAATTAAACTAACCTAACCTAACCTGACCTAACCCAACCTAATCTTACCTAACCTGACCTAACCTAAAAAGAAAAAAAAGACAAAGTAAGTTTTGGTTAGGCTAGAATCCTTCGCGGCCGCCGAAGGCGGACGCCCATATTCACGATTCTGGAAATTAAACTAACCTAACCTAACCTGACCTAACCCAACCCAACCTAACCTAACCTAACCTGACCTAACCTAACCTGACCTAACCTAACCTGACCTAAAGAACAAAAAAAAAAAGACGAAGGAAGTTTTGGTTAGGCTAGAATCCTTCGCGGCCGCCGAAGGCGGACGCCCATATTCACGATTCTGGAAATTAAACTAACTTAACCTAACCTGACCTGACCCAACCTAACCTTACCTAACCTGACCTAACCTAAAAAGAAAAAAAAGACAAAGTAAGTTTTGGTTAGGCTAGAATCCTTCGCGGCCGCCGAAGGCGGACGCCCATATTCACGATTCTGGAAATTAAACTAACCTAACCTAACCTGACCTAACCCAACCCAACCTAACCTAACCTAACCTGACCTAACCTAACCTGACCTAACCTAACCTGACCTAAAGAACAAAAAAAAAAAAGACGAAGGAAGTTTTGGTTAGGCTAGAATCCTTCGCGGCCGCCGAAGGCGGACGCCCATATTCACGATTCTGGAAATTAAACTAACTTAACCTAACCTGACCTGACCCAACCTAACCTTACCTAACCTGACCTAACCTAAAAAGAAAAAAAAGACAAAGTAAGTTTTGGTTAGGCTAGAATCCTTCGCGGCCGCCGAAGGCGGACGCCCATATTCACGATTCTGGAAATTAAACTAACTTAACCTAACCTGACCTAACCCAACCTAACCTTACCTAACCTGACCTAACCTAAAAAGAAAAAAAAGACAAAGTAAGTTTTGGTTAGGCTAGAATCCTTCGCGGCCGCCGAAGGCGGACGCCCATATTCACGATTCTGGAAATTAAACTAACCTAACCTAACCTGACCTAACCCAACCTAACCTAACCTAACCTGACCTAACCTAAAAAGAAAAAAAAGACAAAGTAAGTTTTGGTTAGGCTAGAATCCTTCGCGGCCGCCGAAGGCGGACGCCCATATTCACGATTCTGGAAATTAAACTAACCTAACCTAACCTGACCTAACCCAACCTAATCTTACCTAACCTGACCTAACCTAAAAAGAAAAAAAAGACAAAGTAAGTTTTGGTTAGGCTAGAATCCTTCGCGGCCGCCGAAGGCGGACGCCCATATTCACGATTCTGAAAATTAAACTAACCTAACCTAACCTGACCTAACCCAACCCAACCTAACCTAACCTAACCTGACCTAACCTAACCTGACCTAACCTAACCTGACCTAAAGAACAAAAAAAAAAAGACGAAGGAAGTTTTGGTTAGGCTAGAATCCTTCGCGGCCGCCGAAGGCGGACGCCCATATTCACGATTCTGGAAATTAAACTAACTTAACCTAACCTGACCTGACCCAACCTAACCTTACCTAACCTGACCTAACCTAAAAAGAAAAAAAAGACAAAGTAAGTTTTGGTTAGGCTAGAATCCTTCGCGGCCGCCGAAGGCGGACGCCCATATTCACGATTCTGGAAATTAAACTAACCTAACCTAACCTGACCTAACCCAACCTAACCTTACCTAACCTGACCTAACCTAAAAAGAAAAAAAAGACAAAGTATGTTTTGGTTAGGCTAGAATCCTTCGCGGCCGCCGAAGGCGGACGCCCATATTCACGATTCTGGAAATTAAACTAACCTAACCTAACCTGACCTAACCCAACCTAACCTAACCTAACCTGACCTAACCTAAAAAGAAAAAAAAAACAAAGTAAGTTTTGGTTAGGCTAGAATCCTTCGCGGCCGCCGAAGGCGGACGCCCATATTCACGATTCTGGAAATTAAACTAACCTAACCTAACCTGACCTAACCCAACCTAATCTTACCTAACCTGACCTAACCTAAAAAGAAAAAAAAGACAAAGTAAGTTTTGGTTAGGCTAGAATCCTTCGCGGCCGCCGAAGGCGGACGCCCATATTCACGATTCTGGAAATTAAACTAACCTAACCTAACCTGACCTAACCCAACCCAACCTAACCTAACCTAACCTGACCTAACCTAACCTGACCTAACCTAACCTGACCTAAAGAACAAAAAAAAAGACGAAGGAAGTTTTGGTTAGGCTAGAATCCTTCGCGGCCGCCGAAGGCGGACGCCCATATTCACGATTCTGGAAATTAAACTAACTTAACCTAACCTGACCTGACCCAACCTAACCTTACCTAACCTGACCTAACCTAAAAAGAAAAAAAAGACAAAGTAAGTTTTGGTTAGGCTAGAATCCTTCGCGGCCGCCGAAGGCGGACGCCCATATTCACGATTCTGGAAATTAAACTAACCTAACCTAACCTGACCTAACCCAACCTAACCTAACCTAACCTAACCTGACCTAACCTAACCTGACCTAACCTAACCTGACCTAAAGAACAAAAAAAAAAAGACGAAGGAAGTTTTGGTTAGGCTAGAATGCTTCGCGGCCGCCGAAGGCGGACGCCCATATTCACGATTCTGGAAATTAAACTAACTTAACCTAACCTGACCTGACCCAACCTAACCTTACCTAACCTGACCTAACCTAAAAAGAAAAAAAAGACAAAGTAAGTTTTGGTTAGGCTAGAATCCTTCGCGGCCGCCGAAGGCGGACGCCCATATTCACGATTCTGGAAATTAAACTAACCTAACCTAACCTGACCTAACCCAACCCAACCTAACCTAACCTAACCTGACCTAACCTAACCTGACCTAACCTAACCTGACCTAAAGAACAAAAAAAAAAAAGACGAAGGAAGTTTTGGTTAGGCTAGAATCCTTCGCGGCCGCCGAAGGCGGACGCCCATATTCACGATTCTGGAAATTAAACTAACTTAACCTAACCTGACCTGACCCAACCTAACCTTACCTAACCTGACCTAACCTAAAAAGAAAAAAAAGACAAAGTAAGTTTTGGTTAGGCTAGAATCCTTCGCGGCCGCCGAAGGCGGACGCCCATATTCACGATTCTGGAAATTAAACTAACTTAACCTAACCTGACCTAACCCAACCTAACCTTACCTAACCTGACCTAACCTAAAAAGAAAAAAAAGACAAAGTAAGTTTTGGTTAGGCTAGAATCCTTCGCGGCCGCCGAAGGCGGACGCCCATATTCACGATTCTGGAAATTAAACTAACCTAACCTAACCTGACCTAACCCAACCTAACCTAACCTAACCTGACCTAACCTAAAAAGAAAAAAAAGACAAAGTAAGTTTTGGTTAGGCTAGAATCCTTCGCGGCCGCCGAAGGCGGACGCCCATATTCACGATTCTGGAAATTAAACTAACCTAACCTAACCTGACCTAACCCAACCTAATCTTACCTAACCTGACCTAACCTAAAAAGAAAAAAAAGACAAAGTAAGTTTTGGTTAGGCTAGAATCCTTCGCGGCCGCCGAAGGCGGACGCCCATATTCACGATTCTGAAAATTAAACTAACCTAACCTAACCTGACCTAACCCAACCCAACCTAACCTAACCTAACCTGACCTAACCTAACCTGACCTAACCTAACCTGACCTAAAGAACAAAAAAAAAAAGACGAAGGAAGTTTTGGTTAGGCTAGAATCCTTCGCGGCCGCCGAAGGCGGACGCCCATATTCACGATTCTGGAAATTAAACTAACTTAACCTAACCTGACCTGACCCAACCTAACCTTACCTAACCTGACCTAACCTAAAAAGAAAAAAAAGACAAAGTAAGTTTTGGTTAGGCTAGAATCCTTCGCGGCCGCCGAAGGCGGACGCCCATATTCACGATTCTGGAAATTAAACTAACCTAACCTAACCTGACCTAACCCAACCTAACCTTACCTAACCTGACCTAACCTAAAAAGAAAAAAAAGACAAAGTATGTTTTGGTTAGGCTAGAATCCTTCGCGGCCGCCGAAGGCGGACGCCCATATTCACGATTCTGGAAATTAAACTAACTTAACCTAACCTGACCTAACCCAACCTAACCTTACCTAACCTGACCTAACCTAAAAAGAAAAAAAAGACAAAGTAAGTTTTGGTTAGGCTAGAATCCTTCGCGGCCGCCGAAGGCGGACGCCCACATTCACGATTCTGGAAATTAAACTAACGTAACCTAACCTGACCTAACCCAACCTAACCTAACCTAACCTGACCTAACCTAAAAAGAAAAAAAAAACAAAGTAAGTTTTGGTTAGGCTAGAATCCTTCGCGGCCGCCGAAGGCGGACGCCCATATTCACGATTCTGGAAATTAAACTAACCTAACCTAACCTGACCTAACCCAACCTAATCTTACCTAACCTGACCTAACCTAAAAAGAAAAAAAAGACAAAGTAAGTTTTGGTTAGGCTAGAATCCTTCGCGGCCGCCGAAGGCGGACGCCCATATTCACGATTCTGGAAATTAAACTAACCTAACCTAACCTGACCTAACCCAACCCAACCTAACCTAACCTAACCTGACCTAACCTAACCTGACCTAACCTAACCTGACCTAAAGAACAAAAAAAAAAAGACGAAGGAAGTTTTGGTTAGGCTAGAATCCTTCGTGGCCGCCGAAGGCGGACGCCCATATTCACGATTCTGGAAATTAAACTAACTTAACCTAACCTGACCTGACCCAACCTAACCTTACCTAACCTGACCTAACCTAAAAAGAAAAAAAAGACAAAGTAAGTTTTGGTTAGGCTAGAATCCTTCGCGGCCGCCGAAGGCGGACGCCCATATTCACGATTCTGGAAATTAAACTAACCTAACCTAACCTGACCTAACCCAACCTAACCTTACCTAACCTGACCTAACCTAAAAAGAAAAAAAAGACAAAGTATGTTTTGGTTAGGCTAGAATCCTTCGCGGCCGCCGAAGGCGGACGCCCATATTCACGATTCTGGAAATTAAACTAACCTAACCTAACCTGACCTAACCCAACCTAACCTAACCTTACCTGACCTAACCTAAAAAGAAAAAAAAAACAAAGTAAGTTTTGGTTAGGCTAGAATCCTTCGCGGCCGCCGAAGGCGGACGCCCATATTCACGATTCTGGAAATTAAACTAACCTAACCTAACCTGACCTAACCCAACCTAACCTAACCTAACCTAACCTGACCTAACCTAACCTGACCTAACCTAACCTGACCTAAAGAACAAAAAAAAAAGACGAAGGAAGTTTTGGTTAGGCTAGAATGCTTCGCGGCCGCCGAAGGCGGACGCCCATATTCACGATTCTGGAAATTAAACTAACTTAACCTAACCTGACCTGACCCAACCTAACCTTACCTAACCTGACCTAACCTAAAAAGAAAAAAAAGACAAAGTAAGTTTTGGTTAGGCTAGAATCCTTCGCGGCCGCCGAAGGCGGACGCCCATATTCACGATTCTGGAAATTAAACTAACCTAACCTAACCTGACCTAACCCAACCCAACCTAACCTAACCTAACCTGACCTAACCTAACCTGACCTAACCTAACCTGACCTAAAGAACAAAAAAAAAAAGACGAAGGAAGTTTTGGTTAGGCTAGAATCCTTCGCGGCCGCCGAAGGCGGACGCCCATATTCACGATTCTGGAAATTAAACTAACTTAACCTAACCTGACCTGACCCAACCTAACCTTACCTAACCTGACCTAACCTAAAAAGAAAAAAAAGACAAAGTAAGTTTTGGTTAGGCTAGAATCCTTCGCGGCCGCCGAAGGCGGACGCCCATATTCACGATTCTGGAAATTAAACTAACTTAACCTAACCTGACCTAACCCAACCTAATCTTACCTAACCTGACCTAACCTAAAAAGAAAAAAAAGACAAAGTAAGTTTTGGTTAGGCTAGAATCCTTCGCGGCCGCCGAAGGCGGACGCCCATATTCACGATTCTGGAAATTAAACTAACTTAACCTAACCTGACCTAACCCAACCTAACCTTACCTAACCTGACCTAACCTAAAAAGAAAAAAAAGACAAAGTAAGTTTTGGTTAGGCTAGAATCCTTCGCGGCCGCCGAAGGCGGACGCCCATATTCACGATTCTGGAAATTAAACTAACGTAACCTAACCTGACCTAACCCAACCTAACCTAACCTAACCTGACCTAACCTAAAAAGAAAAAAAAAACAAAGTAAGTTTTGGTTAGGCTAGAATCCTTCGCGGCCGCCGAAGGCGGACGCCCATATTCACGATTCTGGAAATTAAACTAACCTAACCTAACCTGACCTAACCCAACCTAATCTTACCTAACCTGACCTAACCTAAAAAGAAAAAAAAGACAAAGTAAGTTTTGGTTAGGCTAGAATCCTTCGCGGCCGCCGAAGGCGGACGCCCATATTCACGATTCTGGAAATTAAACTAACCTAACCTAACCTGACCTAACCCAACCTAACCTAACCTAACCTAACCTGACCTAACCTAACCTGACCTAACCTAACCTGACCTAAAGAACAAAAAAAAAAAGACGAAGGAAGTTTTGGTTAGGCTAGAATCCTTCGCGGCCGCCGAAGGCGGACGCCCATATTCACGATTCTGGAAATTAAACTAACTTAACCTAACCTGACCTGACCCAACCTAACCTTACCTAACCTGACCTAACCTAAAAAGAAAAAAAAGACAAAGTAAGTTTTGGTTAGGCTAGAATCCTTCGCGGCCGCCGAAGGCGGACGCCCATATTCACGATTCTGGAAATTAAACTAACCTAACCTAACCTGACCTAACCCAACCCAACCTAACCTAACCTAACCTAACCTAACCTAACCTAACCTCCCCGTGCAAGGGCGCCAGAAGAGCGACCGCTTCCCACAAGTTGGAGGGCTGAGCCTCCCCTACGCATCTAAAGACGGCGATGTCGGGGTCACGCCGACATCGCCGGCCGTCCCGGGCCGCATGCAATGCATCGGCGAACCCCCATTCGCCGATGCTGCAGCCCCGGCGACCGCCTCGCCTGGAAGTAATCGAGTGGAGCGGTGCTCAAGCACTCGGCTAAACGGCCGCCCTCCGCCTCCGTAGCTCGGGCCCCGGGTGCGCTACTACCCGTACCGCGGCAACAGATGGTCGGTTGCCGCGGCCCCTGGGGGATGATGTCTCCCGGAAAAGGGAGACATATCGGGGCAGGTCTACTCCTTCGGAGAAGGAGCAGCCCCACCTCGATCAGGCGCAACCGCCTGCCCCTTGGGCACAGAAGTGCCTGCCCTAAAGGGCTCCCCACGCTCGCCCTTTCGGACGGGCGGCTTACAGGCCGAGCTGCCCAAGCGGTGCCCGGACGACAGACCCAAGTCCGCGCAGAGCGGACAGTTGGGCGCCGCCGCCGGACACCCGGCCGCCTTGTGGCCTGCAGCGCCACACCGATAGCACAAAGTGCTACGGTTCTCGTCGGCAGTGCACCGCGCCCGCACGTGACCGTGCTGGAGACAGCGGTAGCACTGCAACGGCCGGGGCTTGAGTAGCTCGACCCGAGCTATCGCCCACCCCACCCGTATCCTATCCCCCTTTGCGAAGATCTTCTTCGCCGCCGCGAGTGGACATCTCGCCCACACGGAGCCCAATGGGCCGGATCGCTGGATGTTGCCAACCGCGATCGGGTCCATTGTGCACCCACCCTCCCTCGAAAGAGCCGCCTGGACCTCAATGGCCCGGACGGAGTCCTCAAGGCCGACCACCCTCAGCTCGACGAGCTTCATCGGGCGGCCAACCTTGAAGCCCCTCGGTTCCAACACCTCGGTGAGGCGATAGGCCAGTTGGTCGGCCTTTTCCGCCCTCCCCTCGCCCTCTATCTCAAGGATGAGGGCACCCGTCTTCGCCCGCTTGGGCCTCACCGCCTCGATGCCCACCTCGTCCAGGGCAAAGGCGTTCCTCGCCACCAACATTGCGTTGGTGAGCGTCTGGGAGCACCCAGGCGGGACGGTGATAGTCACCGCCTCCGACCTGGGCAGCCTACCCAGTCGCACACCAGGGGTCCGGGAGGGGTCGGATCGCTCCAATTCCCTCCGGACCGCCTCCTCCTCCCGGCAGAGCTCCATATAGGCGCGCTTCGCCTCTTCCAACCCCACGTATTCCCCAGTTGTAGGGGGCCTGCCCCTTTTCCTCACCGCCGTGGACTGAGGCTCCAACGAGATAGAGGCGTCCGAATACCCCTCCTCGTCGTCGGAGTCCATCCCGCCCAAGGACCAGCGACCAGCGCTGCCCGCCGCGAGATCCCTCACGTGGCCGACCAGCGGCCGCGAAGAAGTCCCCCCAACCCCAGAGGCGCCAGTAGCTCTAGACGCCGTGGCCTGGCCCTCCACCACGGACGTCCCACGGTTGCCAGATGACGACGCAGCCGGGCCCGCTTGACCACCCGAAACTGCGCCGGTACTGGAGGTTCCGAGGCCTCCTGCACCGTAACCTTTCTTCCCTTTATTTCGTAAATCCATGATTTATAATAAGTAAAAACCACCCCTAACGTGCCGAAGTCGTCAACCGAAGTCCCATCCCGCACCGCTTCCACCTTCTCACCCCTCAACTCCGGGCCTTACCGGCAAGGGAGGCCCTGCCAGGATCCGAAGATCCCGCCGGCATCGCCCCGGAGCATCACTGAGGCTACATCAGCTTCCGCAATGCACCCTTTTAGTCGCCTCTTACGACAGGCAGGGTATACCCTGGGTGTATTCTCACCCGCACCCAGACGGGCAAACCTGACCTAACATTTTTTTTTTTTTTTTTTTTTTTACGTGGGGAAATCCATCATGGATACCCCGGAGTCCTGGGGGAGACTCCGGGGTTATGCCGGACTCTTAGCGGCTAAAACCCCACGGTGGCCTACTTCTGCGCTTCTGGGGGTGAACCGGGATCTCAAAATGAACACAACCGGTTCACCCCCAGCGCCTGAGCCGCCCGTGACGCACTTATACAACGCTAAGTGCGTCATGGGCGGCCCCCAACACACGGAGTTATACTCCGCAGCGACTCCAGGGCCACACTGGAGCCGGCGCCGCCACGGGAGGAGTTGCGTGCAATGACCATGACGGGCCCCCACACGTCACGGTCTGCAACTCCCCCCAGGACGGCTCCCCGCGCAAAGACTTAGGGCATAGTCACCCGAAGGTGATCTTCCCCGCGCGGGGAGTCGTGCGTCCACCCAAGTCCATGGGTGGACTTGGTCGCGAAGTCGGGACCCCGGGTGCGCGTGTACCCGTACCGTGGCTGACGGATGGTCGGTCAGCCACGGCCCCTGGCGTTAACTATTGAGGGGGGGTTTTTAACACCCCCCCGAACCGCTAAAGTGGACGGCGATTGCGCCGTCGACGCCGAGTCGGGTCGCGGAGTTCGCGCTCCCGCTCGGCGTCCTCCTTAACTCGCATGACAGCCTCACAAAAGGCCGTCATCGCCCGCCACGACCTGTCGTCGTCTGCCATCCGCTTGACAACGAATGGCAGGGACAGGTCGTGGCCCATAGAGTCCCGCAAGACACGACGCAGCAACGCCCACGCTGGACACCACTCCAGCGTGTGCTGCGCCGTATCTGCGGGACAGCCACAATGGTGGCAAGCCCCCGTGGCTTTCCTGCCGATCCGACACAAGTACTCACCGAAACAACCGTGTCCGGTGAGCACCTTTGTGGTCCGGTAGGTAAGCCGGCCATGGCTACGGTTTGCCCATCTTGACAGGATGGGCAACACCGCCCCGACGGTCCTATGATTTCGGTGGCGGGAGTTGAGTAGCTCCCGCCACTTATTCAAAACAGACCGCCGGGCTTGGAACCTGAGCGCCTCACGAGAGGGTTCTGGCGGTGTGGAGTCCCGGCGGTGGGTTTGCCTGTAAACCCAGGCATCTGCCTCCGCCAGGAGCTCCATAGGTGGAAGCCCCGCCAGAGTTGTCGCCGCCTCGAAGGACACTGTGCGGTATCCCCGGATAACCCTGAAAGCCAGCCTACGCCAAACTTTGCGTAGCAAGTTAGTGCTACGCCGGCTGGCCATCAGGGCATCCGCCCAAACAGGTGCCCCATAAAGGGCAATACTCCGCACGATGCCCGCATAAAGGCGGCGGACCCTCTCGTCTGGACCCCCCAAGTTGGGCAGAAGACGACCAAGACTGGCCGCCGTCCGCTCCAACCGAGGGGCCAGAAGCGTAAAGTGGCGCTCAAAGCTCCAAGAGCCGTCTAAGTGGAGGCCAAGATACTTAATCCCGTCTACCACTTGGATGCCGGCATCCCCAAACCGAACCAATGTCTGGGCCAATGGCTGACCCCCACAAGAACGGAGGCGGTGACGAACACTGCGGTCATAAAACCACATTGCCTCCGTCTTGTGGGTCGCCAATTCAAGGCCCAGACTTCGGACCCGGGAAGCCACGAGGGCAATTCCCACCTCGGCGCGTCGGACGATCCTCCCCGGTGTACTCCCACAGGCAATCAGCATCGTGTCGTCCGCGTAGCAGACGATGCTGACGCCTGTGGGGAGGAGGATACGCAGAGCCGCGTCGTACCCCAAGTTCCACAACAAGGGGCCCAAGACGGACCCCTGGGGTACGCCACGGCACATCTCCCTCCGGTGTCAAACACCATACCGGCCCAGGTACTCGATACACCTGCCGCGCAGGTACGACCCAATCGCCACCCGCAGGTACATGGGGACTTGGTGCGTTTCAAGTCCCCTGCGGATGGCCTCCCAGGAGAGGGTATTAAAAGCATTTACTATATCTAAAGAAATAGCTAAGGCTAACCCTCCCCTGGATGTGGCCGAGCCCGAGAGGGTGCGGACACTCTCAATGGCGTCTATAGTAGACCGCCCCTCCCGGAAGCCGAACTGGCAAAAGGCCAAATCGGGACCAACCCGCGACAGGTGTCTGGAGATGCGGGAAGCTATGATACGTTCGTACAACTTCCCGAACTCATCCAGAAGCACAATAGGCCGGTAAGCGGTGGGAGACTCCGCGTCCCGGCCCTCCTTCTTAAGGAGGACCAGGCGTCCGATCCGCCACCGAGGTGGGAAAGTCCCCGACTTCAAAACGGCTGTAAAGAGCCGCCGAAGTCGGGGGCCGAGGACGCTAAGTGCCAAAGCCAACACGCGGCCGGGGATGCCATCAGGTCCCGTTGCCGTATTCCGAGACCTGAGGCGTTGTATAGCCCCGGCCAACTCCTCCTCGGACACCTCCAGCTCGGTGGACCAGTCACTCTGGTCCACCTGTCCCGGAGAAGCGGCCGGCGTGTCCCCAGTTGTAAACAAAGTGCCGACCACTCTCCCGAGAAGCGGGGGTCCATGGTCTCCGTTAGAGGAGGCGCCCATGTTCTAAGTTTGCCAACTGCAAACTTATATGGGCGCCCCCACGGATCCCTATCCAGGGAACGCAGGAGTTCGTCCCAAGCGTTAGCTTTGGCCCCCCGATGGCCTGTTGCAGTTGTACCGTCAAACGACGGTATTCAACATACAACAGTGCCGCTGTTGCCTCGTCGCGACGTTGTCTCCTGCGAGACCTCGTGTACTGGCGTCTAGCCGCAGCGCAGCTTACGCGAAGTTGCGCGATTGCGGCAGACCACCAGTACACGGGTCGCCGAGGCAGAGGCTTCGCACGAGGCATTGCAGTGTCGCAAATCGACACCATCACCTCGTGGAACCATTCGGCCTCCGCCTCTACGACAACGACGGGCCCGGTCGGCGGCTCCGACCAGGCCACGGCAAGAACGGCCGCCATCAGAGCGTCCTCGTCCAGGGCTTTAAGTGCCCATCGCCGTTGTGGCTGGTGGGGTTTGGGAGGCCAGGGGTGGAGACAGAGACCTCTATCCGAATGTACCAATGGTCGGATAGGATCTTCATCTGCTCGTCAACCAGCCACCTCGTGACCTGGCGCACGACACTGGGTAAGGCCCATGATAAATCAACGGCACTCACCCCTTGGTACCGTACGCACGTACTGGTCGACCCCCGGTTAAGTAATCGGAGGTCAAGACCAGCAGCCCAGTCCAACACCGCACTTCCCCTCGCGTCCGTCCTGGGGGAACCCCACGCAGTCGCGTAAGCGTTAAAGTCCCCCAGGACCAGGACTGGACAGTGTTCGGTGCTTAGCTGCGAGACAAAAATCATCTCGAAGCGAGGGTTGCAAACGGCAACCGCAGCCCACGGGAATGGTGAACTGACGGCCGCCACCCTCGCCCCGATCCCTAGTTCACTAACGGTGTGACTCGTGCCCGAAGAACTGACGTATGGTTCCTGCAATAGCAGGACGTCTAAGTGCTTCGGGGCTACGAGCTGACGCACCTCGCCTGCAACTGTAGCTGAATGTTGCATGTTCAGCTGCAGTATCCTAATACCCGTGGTCTCGATTACGGACGGTGACGCCGTCGTCGGCGTCGGTACGGTCGCGGACGCGGACGCGGGCGCAGTGGGGTTCTGGGGGGACGCGGTCGCGGAGGGAGGGTTCGCGGAGCTATCGCTTGATTTTATTTCTGTTCCTATCATAGACTCAGCCGGAGATACCGGATCCGACCTGAGTCTCGCGTCGCACTTCGTAATACGTATCTGGACAGCGCGGAGGCTGATACCTGGAGGCCGCGCCAGAGTCGTGTGAGCAGAAGCACACCCGGTCGCGGCTTGGCGATGATGCCGAGGAGCGGCCGTCATCGAGCGCGTTACCGGTCGGCTTCGTTGCTCGACAATGGGTCAACACCTGGGGGCGAGGTCTCGGGCCGAAGGATGTTCGCCCGCCTTGACCTATTCATCGCCACGATGACTCCTCCCGATCCTGCCCTCACCCGGAGATCCGAATGGAGGGCTATTTTACCTCCGGAATATTTAGGATCGAATGAAGCCATCATGAAATTGCGTGAAAGGGGACTGATGCTTCATACGTGGAGTGAGGGTGGGGTCGTCACTCCCCATCGGCGCGCATCACACGCCGCTCTGCCTCTTGGTGCTTTCTCACGTATCGGGACGGTGGGGTCGTTACTCCCCAACAGCGCGCACCGGCGCTGCCCTGCCGGGGCCGCGGTCTCCTGGTGCAAAACACCGGGAGACTCACGCGAGAGCCATAGAGTTCGAGGGTGATGCTTCATACGTGGAGTGAAGGAGGGGTCGTCACTACCCATCGGCGCGCATCACACGCCGCTCTGCCTCTTGGTGCTTTCTCACGTATCGGGAAGGTGGGGTCGTTACTCCCCAACAGCGCGCACCGACGTTGCCCTGCCGGGGTGCACCTGAGTTCCGCAGTGAGCACTGCGGACGGTACACGTGGGTGGGAACTCGTTGAGCTGGTAAGACGGATCGAGTTTCCGAGTAATTAGAAATAAGTCGTCCTTAGACGATGAGCGGAGTCTCGACTTCGAGATAGGGTATCCACTGGTCGACCGCTCGAGCCTACGATGCTCGGTTGGTCGACTGGGGCCCATGCGATGACCGATCCGTGGGTCGGCCACCTGATTGTTTAGACTAGGGCATTTTTGCCCTTTTCGAGACTCGACGGGAGACTGTTTGGTCTCCCAGCCTTAGCCAAATACGAGCCAGGCCGTAATCGTGCAAATACCTTGAGGAGTGGTCGGCCGGAAGTCGACAAACTGCCCGTTAACTGACATCTAGACGTGCTCGCACTTTACGTTTTTGTGGGGTCTCGTCTAGCTGACAAGACGAATCCCCTACGTAATTTTCGAGTTTTTGGTGCTCGAGGTCTCACTAGACACTCGAGACACAGATGCCAGGGGCTAGTTGCCTGCTTACGTCGACAGGATGAGTTTATCAGGTCACTGAGTGCCCACTTCTACTGAGTTTTTCACCATCACTCACCGTTCCTGTTTTGACGGCTGACTAGACCGACCACTCTTCAGCTTCGGAGGGTGGGGTCGCCACTCCCCAACGGTGTGCGCGATCACCGTTCCGTGCCCGACGCCGACCTAACCTATTCTGAACCCGGCCCCGGGAAGGGACACGAGTCTGCTACCTCGCCTTAAGGGCATACGCAGCTAATTTTTCCAAGCCCGTTCCCTTGGCAGTGGTTTCGCTAGAAAGTAGATTATTCTGAACCCGGCGCCGACAGAATATTCTGAACCCGGCGCCGACCTAACCTAATATTCTAAGCCCGGCCCCGGGAGGGGGCTCGGACATGCTTCATCGCCAAATATGGCATACGCGTAAAAATACCCATAACCCCACTCCCCCGGCGAGCCACTACCGAGGGAGCGGGCAGGGAGAAACCAGCACCGCCATGCACCACTCATTTATTTTTCGTCATTTAAGTTCTTTGACTTATCCGTACATTTTTGTACATTGTGTTATCTTTCAACACCTCTTGCGTAGGGAGAAGACCCAGTCCTGACTCGTCGTCGGCTGTAAGGATATTTGATCTATAAATGCAGTACTGGATTGAGTAAATTTTATGGATTACCCAATCTGCATTTACATTTAATGTTCGCACATCGCAGTGGCAGCCCTTTGCTTCACCCACACAGATCTAGCTGTGGAGCTACTGACGGCGGGAACCCCGAGAAGGTGGCTGCTTGCTAACTATGGCCCGTAGGAGGTCACAGATGTCCTATCTGCTATCCTAGGGGTTTGCACATGGCGCCATCGCAACAGTGGGGATAAATCCACGACGCCATCTTAAACCCCGTGGAGCCATAGCTTCTCCCGCCCCATAGCTTCTCCCGCCATAGCTTCTCCCGCCCATAGCTTCTCCCGCCCATAGCTTCTCCCGCCCATAGCTTCTCCCGCCCATAGCTTCTCCCGCCCGACCTAACCTATATTCTGAACCCGGCCCCGGGAAGGGACACGAGTCTGCTACCTCGCCTTAAGGGCATACGCAGCATATTCCTATCGACTTGCCAACGCGAACCAGTCCTCTGGAACGGGAGAGGAAAAACCCAGCAGCGCCGCGGCGATCGTTTTCCCGCGGTGTGGGCCCTTCAGTTACCCCGACGCTCGACCGAGACTAAGTCTCGTTCGGCCGCAGGGGCATCCGCGGGGAACCTCGGGGAGGCGGGCCCACCGCATGCTCGCGTGCATGCTCGCCCTGTTCCTGTAGGGAGAAAAACACATAATTAGTACATAAGATACAAATCGCGGAGGAGGAGGAGGGCTCGACGGAGACAGTTAGCTGCGAAGATGTGCAGCGCTGCTCCGCCTTGCCCCGGCGCTCCGACAACGCCGGGGTGAGCCGTCCCCAAGAACGAGGGAGGGATTATTACGGGTTTAGATGGAGCAAGCCTACTCCAGGAAAGCTTTCAGCCAGAGCGATTCTCTGCTGAAGTCGGCGAGCGTGGAGAAGGCCTCTGGTGACGACACCAGGTACGGTGCCGCCTCCGGCCATCTCCACTCACTCGCGGGAACGAAAGTCCGCAGAGCTTCCCTCTGCGGCTCGAAGATAGGGCACTCCAGGAGGAAGTGGCCTACCGTGTCCACCGCACTACCGCAGACGCACGTCGCATCATCGGCAACGGCATACGTCAAGAGACGAGCCATGAAGTTGCCGTGACCCGACAGCACCTGCGTGGTGTAGTGATTCGGCTTCAGCCAGCCGGCAGCCAACCTCTCCCGGACGTCCTTGAAGAAGGCGAATGTTGTGCGGCCCTTGTGGGAAGATGTCCACAAGGCTTGCCACATATTCGTCGCCTCATCCTTAACGCGTTGTTTTCCGTCATCCGCTTCGGTTGGGATGACGGCGTTCCCTAACCTGGCGTCCTTTCCTCTACGAAGATTGTAGAGGGCCCTATTTTGCTGGACGACGATGTCGATAGGAGCCGCGCCGGCCACCACGCACGCACTTTCCCACGATATCCGGCGATACGCGCCGGTAACCGCGATCAAAGCGCGGCGCTGCGCGGACCTAAGCACCTTCCACTCCCTCTCCGAGCACAGGTCGGCCCATCCCGCTGAGGCGTATGCCACTTTCGGGATGAATGCTCCCCTGTATATCCCGGCTAGGGAGTCGAAGCGAAGCCCCCAACTACACCTCGCCAGCCTACCTAATCTCGCGAACAGCGACCCGACCTTGTCGCTTATTTTTTGGCAATGCGTTCGGACGCGCATTCCTTTATCAAACGTGACGCCAAGGTACTTGACCGCGGGTCTAAATTTTATTTTTGCGTCCCCTATACGGATGGTCGGTGGCCTACCGGCAAGGTCGGCTTTCGAAGGCCGAACGGCCTTGCGTTTTCTATCGGGACGGGCGCCTCCTCTCCGACCTAAGGGTTGCCGCTCGATCCAGCCACTCTTGAGGACAATTGCCTCCGTCTTTGTGGCCGAGATTTCGAGTTTGGCCGAACTACACCAACTAAGAATTTGATTCGCGACCTGTTGACCTTGGGTCTCGAGGTCGCGCCTACTATTCCCGCTTACTAGGACGAGGAGATCGTCCGCGTAAGCGATAAACCTATTCTCAACTGTGGTCTGAAGTGACCGCAGGAGATCGTCGAACATAAGGTTCCAGCAGGCGGGACCGAGTACGGAGCCTTGCGGACACCCCCTCGTCGCCTGCTTCGAAACCTGCTCGGAAGCTATCGAGATCTTGACCCGTCGGCCGTCGAAGTAATTAGAAATTACTCCGAAAACATTCCGAGGGCAGTCTCGCTCTTTGAGAGACTTCAAAACTAATGGCCACCAGACATTGTCGAAGGCCCCGGAGATATCGAAGAGCATCGCCGCCACGTATCGATCCTCCGAGGAATCGACCAGGCGGCGCAACTCCACGATAGCGTCCTCCGTCGACTTTCCGGGCGTGAACCCGAATTGCCGGTCGGACACTTTTCCAGGCGCCAACGACGTCTGGTAGAGGCGCTCCTTGAGCAGCTTTTCGAAGAGTTTACCTATCACTGAGAGGAGGCAGATCGGACGGTAGGATTTTGGATCCTTCTCGTCCTTCCCTTCCTTAAGAAGTACTCGTAGAGAGCCCTCCTTCCAGACGAAGGGAAAGACGCCCCATTGAAGGCATCCATTAAAAAGCCGTGTAATTTGGCCGGGAATGATTCTAGCCGCGGTTTTCAGTGCACGGACCTCGATGTGGTCCGGCCCTGGGGCTTTGTTATTTTTGAATGAACGAACGGTACTCACGACCTCTGCCTCCGTGATGGGGGCAGCGTCGGGAGTACCGGGCGCGAAGCGTGCGCCTTCCCTAATGACACGTTGATCCGGCGTGTCTTCTTCTTCCCGGTCGTCGGGGACGTGTGCCTCCAAGAGCAAGCTGGCTGTTTCGCGGCAATTGGATGTGGTTTCACTACCACGCCGGAGAGTGCTGAGAACTCTCTCAACTCGGAGTTTCTTCGCCTGGTACTTATATACGGAGCTCCAGGGCCCCGAGTTCCCGTTCGACGTAACAAATCGTCGCCAGCTTTCGAGCTTCGTCCGCTTCACCGTCCTACTGTATTCCCGCAAAGAAGAACGGTACTCTAGTAGTTTTGTTCGGCGGGCGGCTTCGTCTCTTTCCCTCTGGAAGGCACGACGTAGACGATACACGTGCTTTTTCTTATTAGTTAATTCGCGAGTCCACCACGGGTTGGACTTTCTAAACACTCTTTTACGTGGCATCGACGCGGCGCAGGCGTCGATAATGACGCCTGTGAGCGTTTCCGCCATCCTTTCGACGTCTTCCATAGAGTCGAGCCGGAGGGCCTCGAGCCTCGATCTAGATAGATCGGCAAGGCAACCGCAGTAGCGCTCCCAATCGGCCCGGCGAGTGTCGAACCGAGTGCTCGCGCCACCCCGATCCGCCGCTTTGGCTCTCGGTACCCTCAGCCCGATATCTATGGCGTTGTGGTCGCTGTTGGCCCAACCGCACCGTACCTTCCAGCCCCTGACGAAAGGGAGCATGGATGGCGACGCCAGGGTTACATCGATGAAAGACTCACCCCTCGTCGACCAATAGGTGGGCGGCTGCCGAGCGTCGTTCACAACTTCCATGCCAAACGATCGGATGAGCGTCTCGAACATCGCTCCTCTTTCGTCTGTACTCTGTGGACCCCAGAGTGACGACCGAGCGTTGGCATCTACCGACACTATGAGTCTCTTCCCCCTCAGAGACTGAAACACCATCTCGAGGTGCCTGAGGTGCTCCTCGATTTCGTCGCTATACTGAAAATAGCATGATGCGACGTATACTGAGAAGCCGGGCGCCAGCACTTCTGCACACACACAGTGTTCCGTGCTTAGCTGCGAGACAAAAATCATCTCGAAGCGAGGGTTGCACACGGCAACCGCAGCCCACGGGAATTGTGAACTGACGGCCGCCACCCTCGCCCCGATCCCTAGTCCACTAACGGTGTGGCTCGTGCCCGAAGAACTGACGTATGGTTCCTGCAATAGCAGGACGTCTAAGTGCTTCGAGGCTACGAGCTGACGCACCTCGCCTGCAACTGTAGCTGAATGTTGCATGTTCAGCTGCAGTATCCTAATACCCGTGGTCTCGATTACGGACGGTGACGCCGTCGACGACGTCGGTACGGTCGCGGAC
This sequence comes from Xylocopa violacea, assembly GCA_963969225.1. NCBI lineage: Eukaryota > Metazoa > Arthropoda > Insecta > Hymenoptera > Apidae > Xylocopa > Xylocopa violacea. The sequence goes on along the minus strand of CAXAJV010000276.1, from coordinate 60,365 downwards.
GCGGGCGCGGGCGCGGTGGGGTTATGGGGGGTCGCGGTCGCGGAGGGAGGGTTCGCGGAACTATCGCTTGACTTTATTTCTGTTCCTATCACAGACTCAGCCGGAGATACCGGATCCGACCTGAGTCTAGCGTCGCACCTCGTAATCCGTATCTGGACAGCGCGAAGGCTGATACCTGGAGGCCGCGCCAGAGTCGTGTGAGCAGAATCACACCCGGTCGCGGCTTGGCGATGATGCCGAAGGGCGGCCGTCATCGAGCGCGTTACCGGGCGGCTTCGTTGCTCGACAATGGGGCCAACACCTAGGGGCGAGGTCACGGGCCGAAGGTTGTTCGCCCGTCTTGACCTATTCATCGCCACAATGACTCCTCCCGATCCTGCCCTCACCCGGAGATCCGAATGGAGGGCTATTTTACCTCCGGAATACTTAGGATCGAGTGAAGCCATCATGAAATTTGCGAATTTAGGGGGGTGATGCTTCATACATGGAGTGAAGGTGGGGTCGTCACTCCCCATCGGCGCGTATCACACGCCGCTCTGCCTCTTGGTGCTTTCTCACGAATCGGGAAGGTGGGGTCGTTACTCCCCAACAGCGCGCACCGGCGCTGCCCTGCCTGGGCCGCGGTCTCCTGGTGCAAAACACCGGGAGACTCACGCGAGAGCCATGAGATTCGAGGGTGATGCTTCATACGTAGAGTGAAGGTGGGGTCGTCACTCCCCATCGGCGCGCATCACACGCCGCTCTGCCTCTTGGTGCTTTCTCACGAATCGGGAAGGTGGGGTCGTTATTCCCCAACAGCGCGCACCGACGCTGCCCTGCCTGGGCCGCGGTCTCCTGGTGCAAAACACCGGGAGACTCACGCGAGAGCCATGAAATTCGAGGGTGATGCTTCATACGTAGAGTGAAGGTGGGGTCGTCACTCCCCATCGGCGCGCATCACACGCCGCTCTGCCTCTTGGTGCTTTCTCACGAATCGGGAAGGTGGGGTCGTTACTCCCCAACAGCGCGCACCGACGCTGCCCTGCCGGGGTGCACCTGAGTTCCGCAGTGAGCACTGCGGACGGTACACGGTAGGTGGGAACTCGTTGAGCTGGTATGCTGAACGAGTTTCCCGGTAATAGAGGTAAGTCGTCCTTGGACGATGTGTGGAGTCTCGACTTCGAAATAGGGTATCCACTGGTCGACCGTCCGAGCCTTCAATACGCTCGGTCGATCGACTGGGACCCATGCGATGGCCGATCCGTGGATCGGCCACCTGATTGTTTAGACTAGGGCATTTTGCCCTTTTCGAGACTCGACGGGAGACTGTTTGGTCTCCCAGCCTTAGCCAAATACGAGCCTGGCCATAGTCGTGCAAATACCATGAGGACTGATCGGCCGGAAGTCGGCAAACTGCCCCTTAACTGGCATCTAGGCGAGCTCGTTAATTACGTTTCTTGTGGGGCCTCGTCTAGCTGACAAGACGAATCCCCTACGCAGTTTTCGAGTTTTTGGTACTCGAGGTCTCAGACACTCGAGGCACCGATGCCAGGGGCTAGTTGCCTGCTTACGTCGACAGGATGAGTTTATCAGGTCACTGAGTGCCCACTACTACTGAATTTTTCACCATCACTCACCGTTCCTGTCTGACGGCTGACTAGACCGACCACTCTTCAGCTTCGGAGGGTGGGGTCGCCACTCCCCAACGGTGTGCACGATCACCGTTCCGTGCCCGAGCCCGACCTAACCTAACCTAACCTCACCTAACCCTTTTTGGGGGGGGGGGCGAAACCACCATCGAGTTGGGGTTCCTCAGCCCGGGTGCAGGGAATCCGCCTTCTGGCATAACATCCTGCAACTCGTTCTCGCACACTAACCCCAATATGCACGTTGTTTCCACGATCTCTCTTCCTCTACTAATAGCCCTATCGGCCCATACGTAATCCTCGGCGTTGAAATCACCTATTATAATAATCCTCACCCAATATTCACTAAAGTTTTTTTTTTTTTTTGTCACAATTGGGTGAACAATAACCACCTATAAACACCATGTCCTCCACTTGCACTACCACTATACCTACCTCCTAGTCCAGCATCCTTGCAGCAAGCCCCATATCCCTATTAATGCAAACAGCCACCTTATTATCGCTACTCCTGAACCATACTCTGAACCCGGCCCCGGGAAGGGGCACGAGTCTGCTACCTCGCCTTAAGAGCATACGCAGCCTACTCCTGAACCATATACCTCCCCACTCCGTCATACGCCATATGCCTCATAAGTACATCTTGCGCCACCCTACTATTATTGACGTTAATTAATAACACTTTATAACTCATGCTCTATATCACTACACATAATTTCTATCACAATACTCCTTGCCTCCTTAATACGTCGAATAGCCCTTATCGATTCCCTATCCATTTCTTCATCCCTATCTTCTCTTTCCATCTGCTCCAATCTCTTATCCATCCCCTCTTTGGACCTCTTGTTTCCTTTATTTGCAATCTCCTTTTCTTTCCTATCCGCATCGCCATTCCTTCCTTTCTTTCAATTTTCTGTTCTATGCCCCCACACTCCACATTTTCCACATCTGGGTACCACGTTAGGCACAATCCTTACTTTATTCTTGGTCCAACCGATCCTTATTCCTTCCCCCTCTTGCAGTTTCTCCGCCATTCTATTAGGTACCTTAATGAAAGCAACGTTTTCCTGCCACGGCTCAGTAATTATCCTTACTACCTTCATTTGCTCCTCCTCATATTGTTCATATCCTACACTTTGTATAATGGCATCAATTATTTCCCTGTTCTCAACTAGGGAATCTATTCGTCTAATTTTTATCGTTGACCTCCTTCCCAGCACCCCGACAGTACCCTCGGACTCATGCCTTATGACCTCTGTTATTTTCTCCTTCCACGTCCCAACATCTTTATCATCCTCCATTTCTAATAACACACTTCTAAATCTCGCTCCCCCTATTCTTTTAATTCCTGTCCTGCAGGCAGGACAGGCTATACTCTTTCTTTTTTTTAATGTGCGATTACGTCTGTGGCCGCTTTCCCCGGCATTTCCACATGTATCGCACTTCCCCTTACCTCTTTAGTCCTTCGCATATCCGTCTTCTGCTGTTCCTCCCCCTCTTCTTTCTTCCTGCTCTCCTTCTTATTCATCAATTTTCTTCGATCTTTCTTTACGACCTCGCTCCAGCCTTCCCTCACATCACTATCACTTAGCACATCATCAACCTCTCTTATTCTCAGATTATCATTTTCCATATGTACTTGTACTCCCACCGTCCTACATCTAACTCCTCTTTCATTTAGTCTAATATCTCCCATTTCTATTCTCTCGTATCTCTTTTCATCCTTATCTTTGACCCTTTCCTCCCCTTTTGCCTCGTCTCCATAAACTTTTCTATTTCTACCTTCGCTCTGGGCGCCGTTAGCATCCCTTGGCTTTCCTCTAACTTTATTAATCATATCTTCCTCTCTTTCCTTGAAAACCCCATTACATTGTCTTACTAAATGTCTTTCTTCGCCACATTTATAGCACCGCTTTTCTGTAACTTCCCTGCAGTCTACAGCTCTGTGCTCCGCCTTCCCACATCTATAGCACTTGTTACTTACAACATATTCCCTTATTCTACAGTCATTCCATCCTGTCCTCAATTTCCTATTGTTTTTTAGATACTCCATTAACACATTTTCCGGCACCTCCACACAAGCCGTCTGTGTTCTTTGAAAACCCTCCCTCTTGTATATCACCTTTATTTCTTCTTCATCTATCCTTAATCTTCTACTCACTTCTTTCTTAATTTCGTCGTCCTCCACGGCTGCATCTATGTCCTGAATATGTAACTTCCTCCTTCTTCCCATCAGAACATTCACCTCTTCTCCTATTTCCCTGAGTTTCTTCATTAGGTTGATCGCTCCTGCTATACCTTTTACCCTTATTAGCATATCTTCCGACCCAAAACACCTCTTAACACCCACGATATTCTCATCTTCAATTCTTATGGTACCCTTAATGTTCCTAAGTTTTTCTTTATACCTTTCCCCAGCCTCTTTAGAGACATCACCCTTCCCTATTACTACCTTAATCTTAATTATAATTACTCTATTCGTATCGCCCTCCATTCTATCCTTATTATTAACCCTTTCTATACTCCTGGTTACTTCCATTTCCGTCCTCTTGTTTGGCGGAGTTTCTTCAGATATTGATAACTCCATTCCATCGCTATCTCTCCTACTAACTTTTTCTCTTTTTATTTACTTCCCCGGTATCTGCTTCCTCAAATGTCTCTATTCTCCTATCTCCCATAGGATCTTTCGTTATTCTATTCATCATACTCTCCATTCTCTCAATCTCACTTACATTCATTCTTTGACTACTTATCTTTCCTCCCTTCCTATCTGTGCTAGTTGCATCTGCACCCTTTCCTTCCTCATCTTCGTCTTCCCCCTCCCTTTCACCACTTTCTATTTCTGTCTCTATTCTACCCCTCTTATTCCCAGAGTCCCCAGGTATGCCCTCCCCTTCTTTCCTTCCCCATGGTCTATTTCCTTTCTTTATAGCCCCACCTCTCTCTTTAACATCTCTCCTTTTATGATAATATCCCGCGATCACATTACTTCCACTTTTAATTAAACTCTTTATTTCCGAACTAATCTCTTGGCTAAACCTCCAGCTGCACGCCACCCTTTTACATATCAACGTCACCTTTGCCACCCAAGTACTTAACTTATCTGCCACCACCACTTGCCGTTCTATAATCCCTTCCCCATCCGATTCCTCACCGAAAATTCTATACCCTACCCTTCTAGTTGGGGTAAAAACTGGTTATCTCACCACTTCTTCCCTATCTTTGTCCCCTTTCTTTCTATAGGTATCACCCTCCCCACTACTCCAGCTTCTATAATCCCTCCCCTGGTCTTCCTCCTCACTATCCCACACATTCCTCCTTCCTCTTCCTCTTCCGGTTGCCTTACTGGACCTCGAAACCCGGTCAATCATTTCGGGAGTCCCACGGTTGCTAGATAACGCTCCGGTGGGGCCCGCTCGACCATCCACACCCGGACCGGCACTGAGGGATCCGACGCCCTCTGCACCGTAAACTTTCCCTTTATTAGTTGTGTCCATCATAATATTTTAAATTGAGCGTAATCCAAATTCATGCCAAGTTGTCACCGTAATAGCCATTTTCTTTTTTTTTTTTTTTATTTATATAATTTTTTTTTTTTATTTATATAATTTTTTTATGTAAACAATTATTGTATTTATTACATGACAATAAATAACAGAATGTTTTGCATGATATCAATATTCCTTGCAACTAGTTTTTCTCTGAATACAACTTATGTATATTGTAATATTAGGTAGACACTAAAAAGTTTAAATACAACGTATGGAAAAGTAAATTTGTAATGAAAACTACCTGCTAATCTTGAAAACCCAGAATGATTGAGTTTAGAATCTAACAAGTTTCGTGGTCATACGTTTCTTTCATTCCACTAATGATTTCTATTTTATTTTCAGGTTTCACAGGACACAAGGTAGGTCCCGATGGAAACATGGTTTTAACATGGTTCCTAACAGTGTCTCTGGGATAATTATATTCTTGTCTTCATCAACCCAGTCCTCGCCTCTTAACCTAACCTAACCTAACCTAACCTAACCTAACCTAACCTACCCTAACCTAACCTAACCTAACCTAACCTAATACTTTATCTCGGGCTTCACCTGGATGCGGGTGTCCCCTACTCGGATCCAGGTAAGCGGCGAGTGACTCACCATTTCGACGGAGGAGATGACGGTTCAAGAATCACATCGCCTCCGGCTTGTGTGGAGCCAGCTCCAAACCCATACCCCGGATCAGGGGCGGGAGAAGCTATGGCCCCATTGGGGATTTAAGATGGCGTAGGGGAGCTCCCCCCCTCGTTGCATACGCCATGTGCAAACCTCTAGGATAGCAGGTGGGAAGGATAAAAATACCTGTGAACTCCTACGGGCCATAGTTAGCAAGCAGCCACCTCCTCGTTGTTCCCGCCGTCAGTAGTCCCACAGCTAGATCTGTGTGGGTGAAGCAAAGGGCTGCCACTGCGAATTCGAACAAAAATAATCGAAAGTAATTTGTCGGGTTGGGAATCAAACAAAGTTAATCCTGACCTATTAGTGCGTTAGTAGATCAAATATCCTTACAGCCGACGATGAGTCAGGACTGGGTCTTCTCCCTACGCAAGAGGTGTTGAAATAATAACACAATGTACAAAATGTACGAATAAGTCAAAGAACTTAAATGACGAAAAATATGAGTGGTGCATGGCGGTGCTGGTTTCTCCGCGCCCGCTCCCTCGGTATTGGCTCGCCGGGAGAGTGGGGTTATGGGCGTATCTCTTACGCGTATGAAATATTTGGCGATGAAGCATGTCCGAGCCCCCTCCCGGGGCCGGGCTTAGAATATACCCCGGATCAGGGAAGCGACGGTGGCCACTCCCACCTCGGTGCGCCGGACGATCCTCCCGCTGGTACGCCCACCGGCTACCAACACGGTACCGTCAGCGTAGCAAACTACGCTGACACCGGTGGGAAGGAGGACACGCAGCGCCACGTCGTACTCCACGTCCCACAAAAGGGAGGGGTCCTAAAACTGACCCCTGGGGTACGCCGCGACTAATCTCTCTCGTGCAGGTGATTCCACCCCGGCCCACGTACTCGACGCACCTGCCGCTAAGGTACAAGCCGACCGACACCCGCAGGTATTGAGGGATTGCGGATGGCCTCCCAGGAGAGGGAGTTGAAGGCATTGGCGATGTCCAAGGACACCGCCAATGCCACCCCTCCCTGAGCAGTAGCCGAGCCCGCTTAGGTACGGACCCTGTCGTTCGTGTCGATCGTAGACCGCCCTCGGCGGAAGCCGAACTGACAGTCGGCCAGGTCGGGTCCTACCCGCTCCAGATGCCTGGCGAGTCGGGGAAGACACGATTCTCACGTATAGCTTCCCGATCTCATCCAGGAGCACGATGGGCCGATAGCCCGGGGTAGATTCGGCGTCCCGGCCCGCCTTCCGTCGGAGGACCAGGCGTCCGAGCCGCCATCGAGACGGGAACGCCCCGACTTCAGGATGGCGGTAAAAATTCTCCAAAGTCGGGGACCCAGAACGCGCAGCACCAAGACCAGCACGGGGCCGGGGACGCCGTCGGGACCCGGAGCCGTGTTCCGAGCCACGAGACGTCTCAACCGCCCCGGCGAACTCCTCCGTAACCTCCAGCCCCGCGGACCACCCGTCCACCTGAGTCGGGAAGGTGACAGATGCGCTCCCAGACGGGAACAACGAATCGACCACCCTCCCGAGGAACCGGGGTTCCATAGCTCAGTCACTGGGGGGCCAGTAGGGATCGTCCCGCCCGGGATCTTGCAAAATCCTACCACCGAGTGGTTAGGTTATGCTAGGTTAGGTTACAATAAGTTATAGACATATATAATGTACCCATCGAGAAGAAGACCGGCAGGCCGGGGATCCTATAAAACACTACCACCGATAGGCTAGGTTGGTTTAGGCTAGGTTATATTACGTTATAGAGGTATATAAAGTTCCCACCGAGAAATACGCGCCGACATGCGCGACATCTTGCAAAACACTACCACTGATAGGCTAGGTTGGGTTAGGTTAGGTTATACTACGTTACTGATGCATATAATTGTCCCACGGAGAAGTAGAGGCCAACTCGCCAGGAATGTTGTCAAATAATACCGCCGAGATGTTAGGGTGGCTTAGGTTTGGTTATATCACGTTATTGATGTATATAAAGGTCCCACGGAGACGTAGAGGCCAAATCGCCACGAATGTTGTCAAATATTACCGTCGAGAAGATTGCTTGAGTTAGGATAGGTTATACCACGTCATAGACGTATACAATCTTCCCAGCGAGAAGTAGGTGCCGTCAATCAAGGAATGTGGTTAAATGGTACCCTGAGAGGTTAGGTTGGGTTAGGTCAGGTTACATTACGTTATTGATGTATATAATATTCCCACGGGGAAGTAGAGGCCAACTCGCCAGGAATGTTGCCAAATATTACCGCCGAGATGATAGGTTCGGTTAGGTTTGGTTATATTACGTTACTGATGTATATAAAGGTCCCACGGAGACGTAGAGGCCAACACGCCAGGAATGTTGTCAAATATTACCGCCGAGACGTTAAGTTGGTTTAGGTTACGTTACATTAACTTATTGATGTATATAAAGGTCCCACGGAGACGTAGAGGCCAAATCGCCAGGAATGTGGTCAAATATTACCGCCGAGGTAATTGGTTGGGTTAGGTTAGGTTATATTTCTTCAGAGACGTATACAATCTTCCCAGCGAGAAGTAGGTGCCGACAATCAAGGAATGTGGTTAAATGGTACCCCGAGAGGTCAGGTTGGGTTAGGTTAGGTTACATTACGTTATTGATGTATATAATATTCCCACGGGGAAGTAGAGGCCATCTCGCCAGGAATGTTGTCAAATATTACCGCCGAGATGATAGGTTCGGTTAGGTTTGGTTATATTACGTTACTGATGTATATAAAGGTCACACGGAGACGTATAGGCCAACTCGCCAGGACTGTTGTCAAATATTACCCCCGAGATGTTAGGTACAGTTAGGATAGGTTCCATTACGTCATAGACGTATATAATGTACCCACTGAGATGTAGGTGCAGACAAGACAGGAATGTGGTCAAATATTACCCCCGAGATGATACGTTGGGTTAGGTTTGATTATATTACGTTACTGATGTGTATAAAGGTCACACGGAGAAGTAGGGGCCAACTCGCCAGCAATGTTGTCAAATAATACCACCGAGACGTTAGGGTGGCTTAGGTTTGGTTATATTACGTTATTGATGTATATAAAGGTCCCACGGAGACGTAGAGGCCAAATCGCCAGGAATGTGGTCAAATATTACCGCCGAGATGATAGCATCGGTTAGGTTAGGTTATATTACGTTATTGATGTATATAAAGGTCCCACAGCGAAGTAGAGGCCAAATCGCCAGGAATGTTGTCAAATATTGCCGCCAAGATGATTGGTTGCGTTAGGTTAAGTTATATTACGTTATTGATGTATATAAAGGTCCCACGGAGACGAAGAGGCCAACTCCCCAGGAATGTTGTCAAATAAAACTGCCGAGATGTTAGGGTGGCTTAGGTTTGGTTATATTACGTTATTGATGTATATAATGGTCTCACGGAGACGTAGAGACCAACTCGCCGGCAATGTTGTCAAATATTACCGTCGAGATGTTAGGTTGGGTTAGGTTGGATTATATTACGTTACGGATGCATATAATTATCCCACGGAGAAGTAGAGGCCAACTCGCCAGGAATGTTGTCAAATATTACCGTCGAGATGTTAGATTGGGTTAGGTTAGGTTATATTACGTCATAGTCGTATACAATGTTCCCAGCGAGCAGTAGGTGCCGACAATCAAGGAATGTGGTTAAATGGTACCCTGAGAGGTTAGGTTGGGTTAGGTTAGGTTACATTAGGTTATTGATGTATATAATATTCCCACGGGGAAGTAGGGGCCAAATCGCCAGGAATGTCGTCAAATATTGCCGCCAAGATGATTGGTAGGGTTAGGTTAGGTTGTATTACGTTATTGATATATGTAAAGGTACCACGGAGACGTAGAGGCCAACTCGCCAGGAAAGTTGTCAAATATTACCGCCGAGATGTTAGGTTGGATTAGGTTAGGTTATATTACGTTATTGATGTATGAAAATGTCCCACGGAGACGTAGAGTCCAACTCATCAGGAATGTTGTCAAATATTACCGCCGAGATGTTAGGTTCGCTTAGGTTTAGTTATATTACGTTATTGATGTATATAAAGTTTCCACGGAGACGTAGATGCCAACTCCCCAGGAATGTTGTCAAATATTACCGTCGAGATGTTAGATTGGGTTAGGTTTGGTTATATAACATTATTGATGTATATGAAGGTCCCACGGAGACGTAGAGGTCAACTCGCCAGGAATGTTGTCAAATATTACCGCCGAGATGATAGGATGGGTTAGGATAGGTTATATTACGTTACTGATGTATATAATGGGCCCACGGAGACGTACAGGCCAAATCGCTAGGAATGTGTTCAAATATTACAGTCGAGATGTTAGATTGCGTTAGGTTAGGTTACATTACGTTATTGATGTATGTAAAAGTCCCATGGAGACGTAGAGGCCAACTCGACGGGAATGTTGTCAAATATTACCGCCGAGATGATAGGATCGGTTAGGATAGGTTATATTACGTTACTGATGCATATAATGGGCCCACGGAGACGTAGAGGCCAAATCGCCAGGAATGTGTTCAAATATTACAGTCGAGATGTTAGATTGCGTTAGGTTAGGTTACATTACGTTATTGATGTATATAAAAGTCCCACGGAGACGTAGATGCCAACTCGCCAGGAATGTTGTCAAATATTACCGCCGAGATGATAGGTTGGGTTAGGTTTGGTTATATTACGTTATTGATGTATATAAAGGTCCCATGGAGACGTAGATGCCAACTCGCCAGGAATGTTGTCAAATATTACCGCCGAGATGTTAGGTTGGCTTAGGTTTGGTTATATTACGTTATTGATGGATATAAAGGTCCCACGGAGACATAGAGGCCAACTCGCCAGGAATATTGTCAAATACTACCGCCGAGACGTTAGGTTGGATCAGGTTAGGTTACATTACGTTATTGATGTATATAATATTCCCACGGGAAAGTAGAGGCCGAATTGCCAGGAATGTTGTCAAATATTACCGCCGAGATGATAGGCTGGACTAGGTTAGGTTATATTACGTTATTGATATATATGAAGGTCCCACGGAGACGTAAAGGCCAACGCGCCAGCAATGTTGTCAAATATTACCGCCGAAATGATAGGTTGGACTAGGTTACGTTATATTACGTTATTGATGTATATAAAGGTCCTACGGAGACGTAGAGGCCAACTCGCCAGGAATGTTGTCAAATATTACCGCCGAGATGATAGGTTGGGTTAGGTTTGGTTATATTACGTTATTGATGTATATAAAGTTCCCACGGAGAGGTAGAGGGCAACTCGCCAGGAATGTTGTCAAATATTACCGCTGAGATGTAAGGTTGGCTTAGGTTTGGTTATATTACGCTATTGATGTATATAAAGTTCCCACGGAGAGGTAGAGGGCAACTCGCCAGGAATGTTGTCAAATATTACCGCTGAGATGTTAGGTTGGCTTAGGTTTGGTTATATTACGTTATTGATGTATATGAAGGTCAAGCGGAGACGTAGAGTCCAACTCGCCAGGAATGTTGTCAGATATTACCGCCGAGATGTTAGGTTGGGCTAGGTTTAGTTATATTACGTTATTGATGTATATAAAGGTCCCACGGAGACGTAGAGGCCAACAAGACAGGAATGTTGTCAAATATTACCGCCAACATGTTAGGTTGGGTTAGGTTTAGCTATATTACGTTATTGATGTATATGAAGGTCCCACGGAGACGTAGAGCACAACAAGACAGGAATGTGGTCAAATATTACCGCCGAGATGTTAGATTGGGTCAGGTTAGGTTATATTACGTTATTGATGTATATAAAGGTCCCACGGAGATGTAGAGGCCAACTCGCCAGGAATGGTTTCAAATATTACCGCCGACATGTTAGGTTGGGTTAGGTTTGGTTATATTACGTTATTGATGTATATAAAGGTCCCACGGAGACGTAGAGGTCAACTCGCCAGGAATGTTGTCAAATATTACCGCCGAAATGTTAGGTTGGGTTAGGTTTGGTTATATTACGTTATTGATGTATATAAAGGTACCACGGAGACGTAGATGCCAACTCGCCAGGAATGTTGTCAAATATTACCGCCGAGATGTTAGGTTGGGTTAGGTTACGTTATATTACGTTATTGATGTATATGAGGGTTACACGGAGACGTAGAGCCCAACTCGCCAGGAATGTTGTCAAATATTACCGCCGACATGTTAGGTTGGGCTAGGTTAAGTTATATTACGTTATTGATGTATATAAAGGTCCCACGGAGACGTAGAGGCCAACAAGACAGGAATGTTGTCAAATATTACCGCCAACATGTTAGGTTGGGTTAGGTTTAGCTATATTACGTTATTGATGTATATGAAGGTCCCACGGAGACGTAGAGGACAACAAGACAGGAATGTGGTCAAATAATACCGCCGAGATGTTAGATTGGGTCAGGTTAGGTTATATTACGTTATTGATGTATATAAAGGTCCCACGGAGATGTAGAGGCCAAGTCGCCAGGAATGGTTTCAAATATTACCGCCGACATGTTAGGTTGGGTTAGGTTTGGTTATATTACGTTATTGGTGTATATGATGGTCAAACGGAGACGTAGAGGCCAACTCGCCAGGAGTGTTGTCAAATATTACCGCCGAAATGTTAAGTTGGGTTAGGTTAGCTTATATTACGTTATTGATGTATATGAAGGTCAAACGGAGACGTAGAGGCCAACAAGACAGGAATGTGGTCAAATATTACCGCCGAGAAGTTAGATTGGGTCAGGTTAGGTTATATTACGTTATTGATGTATATAAAGGTCCCACGGAGACGTAGAGGCCAACTCGCCAGGAATGTTTTCAAATATTACCGCCGACATGTTAGGTTGGGTTAGGTTTGGTTATATTACGTTATTGATGTATTTAAAGGTCCTATGGAGACGCAGAGGCCAGCAACCTAGGAATGTGGTCAAATATTACCTCCGAGATGTTAGATTGGGTTAGGCTAGCTTATATTATGTTATTGATGTATATAAAGGTCCCACGGAGACGTAGAGGCCAACTCGCCAGGAATGTGGTCAAATATTACCGCCGAGATGTTAGATTGGGTTAGGCTAGCTTATATTATGTTATTGATGTATATAAAGGTCCCACGGAGACGTAGAGGCCAACTCGCCAGGAATGTTGTCACTTGTTACCGCCGAGATGTTAGGTTGGGTTAGGTTAGGTTACATTACGTTATTGATGTATATGAAGGTCAAACGGAGACGTAGAGGCGAACTCGCCAGGAATGTTTTCAAATATTACCACTGAGATGTTAGGTTGGGTTAGGTTAGCATATATTACGTTATTGATGTATATGAAGGTCAAACGGAGACGTAGAGGCGAACTCGCCAGGAATGTTGTCAAATATTACCGCCGAAATGTTAGGTTGGGTTGGGTTAGGTTATATTACGTTATAGATGTATATAAAGGTCCCACAGAGACGTAGAGGCCAACTCGCCAGGAATGTTGTCAAATATTACCGCCGAGATGTTAAGTTGGGTTAGGTTAGCTCATATTACTTTATTGACGTATATGAAGGTCAAACGGAGACGTAGAGGCCAACTCGCCAGGAATGTTGTCACATATTACCGCCGGGATGTTAGGTTGGGTTAGGTTAGGTTATATTAGGTTATTGACATATATAAAGGTCCCACGGAGACGCAGAGGCCAACTCGCCAGGAATGTTGTCAAATATTACCGCCAACATGTTAGGTTGGTTTAGGTTTGGTTATATTACGTTATTGGTGTGTATGATGGTCAAACAGAGACGTAGAGGCCAACTCGCCAGGAGTGTTGTCAAATATTACCGCCGAAATGTTAAGTTGGGTTAGGTTAGCTTATATTACGTCCTTGATGTATATGAAGGTCAAACGGAGACGTAGAGGCCAACAAGACAGGAATGTGGTCAAATATTACCGCCGAGATGTTAGATTGGGTCAGGTTAGGTTATATTACCTTATTGACATATATAAAGGTCCCACGGAGACGCAGAGGCGAACAAGCCAGGAATGTGGTCAAATATTACCGCCGAGATGTTAGGTTGGGTTAGGTTACGTTATATTACGTTATTGATGTATATGAGGGTTACACGGAGACGTAGAGGCCAACTCGCCAGGAATGTTGTCAAATATTACCGCCGACATGTTAGGTTGGGCTAGGTTTAGTTATATTACGTTATTGATGTATATAAAGGTCCCACGGAGACGTAGAGGCCAACAAGACAGGAATGTTGTCAAATATTACCGCCAACATGTTAGGTTGGGTTAGGTTTAGCTATATTACGTTATTGATGTATATGAAGGTCCCACGGAGACGTAGAGCACAACAAGACAGGAATGTGGTCAAATATTACCGCCGAGATGTTAGATTGGGTCAGGTTAGGTTATATTACGTTATTGATGTATATAAAGGTCCCACGGAGATGTAGAGGCCAACTCGCCAGGAATGGTTTCAAATATTACCGCCGACATGTTAGGTTGGGTTAGGTTTGGTTATATTACGTTATTGATGTATATAAAGGTCCCACGGAGACGTAGAGGTCAACTCGCCAGGAATGTTGTCAAATATTACCGCCGAAATGTTAGGTTGGGTTAGGTTTGGTTATATTACGTTATTGATGTATATAAAGGTCCCACGGAGACGTAGAGGCCAACTCGCCAGGAATGTTGTCACTTGTTACCGCCGAGATGTTAGGTTGGGTTAGGTTAGGTTACATTACGTTATTGATGTATATGAAGGTCAAACGGAGACGTAGAGGCGAACTCGCCAGGAATGTTTTCAAATATTACCACTGAGATGTTAGGTTGGGTTAGGTTAGCATATATTACGTTATTGATGTATATGAAGGTCAAACGGAGACGTAGAGGCGAACTCGCCAGGAATGTTGTCAAATATTACCGCCGAAATGTTAGGTTGGGTTGGGTTAGGTTATATTACGTTATAGATGTATATAAAGGTCCCACAGAGACGTAGAGGCCAACTCGCCAGGAATGTTGTCAAATATTACCGCCGAGATGTTAAGTTGGGTTAGGTTAGCTCATATTACTTTATTGACGTATATGAAGGTCAAACGGAGACGTAGAGGCCAACTCGCCAGGAATGTTGTCACATATTACCGCCGGGATGTTAGGTTGGGTTAGGTTAGGTTATATTAGGTTATTGACATATATAAAGGTCCCACGGAGACGCAGAGGCCAACTCGCCAGGAATGTTGTCAAATATTACCGCCAACATGTTAGGTTGGTTTAGGTTTGGTTATATTACGTTATTGGTGTGTATGATGGTCAAACAGAGACGTAGAGGCCAACTCGCCAGGAGTGTTGTCAAATATTACCGCCGAAATGTTAAGTTGGGTTAGGTTAGCTTATATTACGTCCTTGATGTATATGAAGGTCAAACGGAGACGTAGAGGCCAACAAGACAGGAATGTGGTCAAATATTACCGCCGAGATGTTAGATTGGGTCAGGTTAGGTTATATTACCTTATTGACATATATAAAGGTCCCACGGAGACGCAGAGGCGAACAAGCCAGGAATGTGGTCAAATATTACCGCCGAGATGTTAGGTTGGGTTAGGTTACGTTATATTACGTTATTGATGTATATGAGGGTTACACGGAGACGTAGAGGCCAACTCGCCAGGAATGTTGTCAAATATTACCGCCGACATGTTAGGTTGGGCTAGGTTTAGTTATATTACGTTATTGATGTATATAAAGGTCCCACGGAGACGTAGAGGCCAACAAGACAGGAATGTTGTCAAATATTACCGCCAACATGTTAGGTTGGGTTAGGTTTAGCTATATTACGTTATTGATGTATATGAAGGTCCCACGGAGACGTAGAGCACAACAAGACAGGAATGTGGTCAAATATTACCGCCGAGATGTTAGATTGGGTCAGGTTAGGTTATATTACGTTATTGATGTATATAAAGGTCCCACGGAGATGTAGAGGCCAACTCGCCAGGAATGGTTTCAAATATTACCGCCGACATGTTAGGTTGGGTTAGGTTTGGTTATATTACGTTATTGATGTATATAAAGGTCCCACGGAGACGTAGAGGTCAACTCGCCAGGAATGTTGTCAAATATTACCGCCGAAATGTTAGGTTGGGTTAGGTTTGGTTATATTACGTTATTGATGTATATAAAGGTACCACGGAGACGTAGATGCCAACTCGCCAGGAATGTTGTCAAATATTACCGCCGAGATGTTAGGTTGGGTTAGGTTACGTTATATTACGTTATTGATGTATATGAGGGTTACACGGAGACGTAGAGCCCAACTCGCCAGGAATGTTGTCAAATATTACCGCCGACATGTTAGGTTGGGCTAGGTTAAGTTATATTACGTTATTGATGTATATAAAGGTCCCACGGAGACGTAGAGGCCAACAAGACAGGAATGTTGTCAAATATTACCGCCAACATGTTAGGTTGGGTTAGGTTTAGCTATATTACGTTATTGATGTATATGAAGGTCCCACGGAGACGTAGAGGACAACAAGACAGGAATGTGGTCAAATAATACCGCCGAGATGTTAGATTGGGTCAGGTTAGGTTATATTACGTTATTGATGTATATAAAGGTCCCACGGAGATGTAGAGGCCAAGTCGCCAGGAATGGTTTCAAATATTACCGCCGACATGTTAGGTTGGGTTAGGTTTGGTTATATTACGTTATTGGTGTATATGATGGTCAAACGGAGACGTAGAGGCCAACTCGCCAGGAGTGTTGTCAAATATTACCGCCGAAATGTTAAGTTGGGTTAGGTTAGCTTATATTACGTTATTGATGTATATGAAGGTCAAACGGAGACGTAGAGGCCAACAAGACAGGAATGTGGTCAAATATTACCGCCGAGAAGTTAGATTGGGTCAGGTTAGGTTATATTACGTTATTGATGTATATAAAGGTCCCACGGAGACGTAGAGGCCAACTCGCCAGGAATGTTTTCAAATATTACCGCCGACATGTTAGGTTGGGTTAGGTTTGGTTATATTACGTTATTGATGTATTTAAAGGTCCTATGGAGACGCAGAGGCCAGCAACCTAGGAATGTGGTCAAATATTACCTCCGAGATGTTAGATTGGGTTAGGCTAGCTTATATTATGTTATTGATGTATATAAAGGTCCCACGGAGACGTAGAGGCCAACTCGCCAGGAATGTGGTCAAATATTACCGCCGAGATGTTAGATTGGGTTAGGCTAGCTTATATTATGTTATTGATGTATATAAAGGTCCCACGGAGACGTAGAGGCCAACTCGCCAGGAATGTTGTCACTTGTTACCGCCGAGATGTTAGGTTGGGTTAGGTTAGGTTACATTACGTTATTGATGTATATGAAGGTCAAACGGAGACGTAGAGGCGAACTCGCCAGGAATGTTTTCAAATATTACCACTGAGATGTTAGGTTGGGTTAGGTTAGCATATATTACGTTATTGATGTATATGAAGGTCAAACGGAGACGTAGAGGCGAACTCGCCAGGAATGTTGTCAAATATTACCGCCGAAATGTTAGGTTGGGTTGGGTTAGGTTATATTACGTTATAGATGTATATAAAGGTCCCACAGAGACGTAGAGGCCAACTCGCCAGGAATGTTGTCAAATATTACCGCCGAGATGTTAAGTTGGGTTAGGTTAGCTCATATTACTTTATTGACGTATATGAAGGTCAAACGGAGACGTAGAGGCCAACTCGCCAGGAATGTTGTCACATATTACCGCCGGGATGTTAGGTTGGGTTAGGTTAGGTTATATTAGGTTATTGACATATATAAAGGTCCCACGGAGACGCAGAGGCCAACTCGCCAGGAATGTTGTCAAATATTACCGCCAACATGTTAGGTTGGTTTAGGTTTGGTTATATTACGTTATTGGTGTGTATGATGGTCAAACAGAGACGTAGAGGCCAACTCGCCAGGAGTGTTGTCAAATATTACCGCCGAAATGTTAAGTTGGGTTAGGTTAGCTTATATTACGTCCTTGATGTATATGAAGGTCAAACGGAGACGTAGAGGCCAACAAGACAGGAATGTGGTCAAATATTACCGCCGAGATGTTAGATTGGGTCAGGTTAGGTTATATTACCTTATTGACATATATAAAGGTCCCACGGAGACGCAGAGGCGAACAAGCCAGGAATGTGGTCAAATATTACCGCCGAGATGTTAGGTTGGGTTAGGTTACGTTATATTACGTTATTGATGTATATGAGGGTTACACGGAGACGTAGAGGCCAACTCGCCAGGAATGTTGTCAAATATTACCGCCGACATGTTAGGTTGGGCTAGGTTTAGTTATATTACGTTATTGATGTATATAAAGGTCCCACGGAGACGTAGAGGCCAACAAGACAGGAATGTTGTCAAATATTACCGCCAACATGTTAGGTTGGGTTAGGTTTAGCTATATTACGTTATTGATGTATATGAAGGTCCCACGGAGACGTAGAGCACAACAAGACAGGAATGTGGTCAAATATTACCGCCGAGATGTTAGATTGGGTCAGGTTAGGTTATATTACGTTATTGATGTATATAAAGGTCCCACGGAGATGTAGAGGCCAACTCGCCAGGAATGGTTTCAAATATTACCGCCGACATGTTAGGTTGGGTTAGGTTTGGTTATATTACGTTATTGATGTATATAAAGGTCCCACGGAGACGTAGAGGTCAACTCGCCAGGAATGTTGTCAAATATTACCGCCGAAATGTTAGGTTGGGTTAGGTTTGGTTATATTACGTTATTGATGTATATAAAGGTCCCACGGAGACGTAGAGGCCAACTCGCCAGGAATGTTGTCACTTGTTACCGCCGAGATGTTAGGTTGGGTTAGGTTAGGTTACATTACGTTATTGATGTATATGAAGGTCAAACGGAGACGTAGAGGCGAACTCGCCAGGAATGTTTTCAAATATTACCACTGAGATGTTAGGTTGGGTTAGGTTAGCATATATTACGTTATTGATGTATATGAAGGTCAAACGGAGACGTAGAGGCGAACTCGCCAGGAATGTTGTCAAATATTACCGCCGAAATGTTAGGTTGGGTTGGGTTAGGTTATATTACGTTATAGATGTATATAAAGGTCCCACAGAGACGTAGAGGCCAACTCGCCAGGAATGTTGTCAAATATTACCGCCGAGATGTTAAGTTGGGTTAGGTTAGCTCATATTACTTTATTGACGTATATGAAGGTCAAACGGAGACGTAGAGGCCAACTCGCCAGGAATGTTGTCACATATTACCGCCGGGATGTTAGGTTGGGTTAGGTTAGGTTATATTAGGTTATTGACATATATAAAGGTCCCACGGAGACGCAGAGGCCAACTCGCCAGGAATGTTGTCAAATATTACCGCCAACATGTTAGGTTGGTTTAGGTTTGGTTATATTACGTTATTGGTGTGTATGATGGTCAAACAGAGACGTAGAGGCCAACTCGCCAGGAGTGTTGTCAAATATTACCGCCGAAATGTTAAGTTGGGTTAGGTTAGCTTATATTACGTCCTTGATGTATATGAAGGTCAAACGGAGACGTAGAGGCCAACAAGACAGGAATGTGGTCAAATATTACCGCCGAGATGTTAGATTGGGTCAGGTTAGGTTATATTACCTTATTGACATATATAAAGGTCCCACGGAGACGCAGAGGCGAACAAGCCAGGAATGTGGTCAAATATTACCGCCGAGATGTTAGGTTGGGTTAGGTTACGTTATATTACGTTATTGATGTATATGAGGGTTACACGGAGACGTAGAGGCCAACTCGCCAGGAATGTTGTCAAATATTACCGCCGACATGTTAGGTTGGGCTAGGTTTAGTTATATTACGTTATTGATGTATATAAAGGTCCCACGGAGACGTAGAGGCCAACAAGACAGGAATGTTGTCAAATATTACCGCCAACATGTTAGGTTGGGTTAGGTTTAGCTATATTACGTTATTGATGTATATGAAGGTCCCACGGAGACGTAGAGCACAACAAGACAGGAATGTGGTCAAATATTACCGCCGAGATGTTAGATTGGGTCAGGTTAGGTTATATTACGTTATTGATGTATATAAAGGTCCCACGGAGATGTAGAGGCCAACTCGCCAGGAATGGTTTCAAATATTACCGCCGACATGTTAGGTTGGGTTAGGTTTGGTTATATTACGTTATTGATGTATATAAAGGTCCCACGGAGACGTAGAGGTCAACTCGCCAGGAATGTTGTCAAATATTACCGCCGAAATGTTAGGTTGGGTTAGGTTTGGTTATATTACGTTATTGATGTATATAAAGGTACCACGGAGACGTAGATGCCAACTCGCCAGGAATGTTGTCAAATATTACCGCCGAGATGTTAGGTTGGGTTAGGTTACGTTATATTACGTTATTGATGTATATGAGGGTTACACGGAGACGTAGAGGCCAACTCGCCAGGAATGTTGTCAAATATTACCGCCGACATGTTAGGTTGGGCTAGGTTAAGTTATATTACGTTATTGATGTATATAAAGGTCCCACGGAGACGTAGAGGCCAACAAGACAGGAATGTTGTCAAATATTACCGCCAACATGTTAGGTTGGGTTAGGTTTAGCTATATTACGTTATTGATGTATATGAAGGTCCCACGGAGACGTAGAGGACAACAAGACAGGAATGTGGTCAAATAATACCGCCGAGATGTTAGATTGGGTCAGGTTAGGTTATATTACGTTATTGATGTATATAAAGGTCCCACGGAGATGTAGAGGCCAAGTCGCCAGGAATGGTTTCAAATATTACCGCCGACATGTTAGGTTGGGTTAGGTTTGGTTATATTACGTTATTGGTGTATATGATGGTCAAACGGAGACGTAGAGGCCAACTCGCCAGGAGTGTTGTCAAATATTACCGCCGAAATGTTAAGTTGGGTTAGGTTAGCTTATATTACGTTATTGATGTATATGAAGGTCAAACGGAGACGTAGAGGCCAACAAGACAGGAATGTGGTCAAATATTACCGCCGAGAAGTTAGATTGGGTCAGGTTAGGTTATATTACGTTATTGATGTATATAAAGGTCCCACGGAGACGTAGAGGCCAACTCGCCAGGAATGTTTTCAAATATTACCGCCGACATGTTAGGTTGGGTTAGGTTTGGTTATATTACGTTATTGATGTATTTAAAGGTCCTATGGAGACGCAGAGGCCAGCAACCTAGGAATGTGGTCAAATATTACCTCCGAGATGTTAGATTGGGTTAGGCTAGCTTATATTATGTTATTGATGTATATAAAGGTCCCACGGAGACGTAGAGGCCAACTCGCCAGGAATGTGGTCAAATATTACCGCCGAGATGTTAGATTGGGTTAGGCTAGCTTATATTATGTTATTGATGTATATAAAGGTCCCACGGAGACGTAGAGGCCAACTCGCCAGGAATGTTGTCACTTGTTACCGCCGAGATGTTAGGTTGGGTTAGGTTAGGTTACATTACGTTATTGATGTATATGAAGGTCAAACGGAGACGTAGAGGCGAACTCGCCAGGAATGTTTTCAAATATTACCACTGAGATGTTAGGTTGGGTTAGGTTAGCATATATTACGTTATTGATGTATATGAAGGTCAAACGGAGACGTAGAGGCGAACTCGCCAGGAATGTTGTCAAATATTACCGCCGAAATGTTAGGTTGGGTTGGGTTAGGTTATATTACGTTATAGATGTATATAAAGGTCCCACAGAGACGTAGAGGCCAACTCGCCAGGAATGTTGTCAAATATTACCGCCGAGATGTTAAGTTGGGTTAGGTTAGCTCATATTACTTTATTGACGTATATGAAGGTCAAACGGAGACGTAGAGGCCAACTCGCCAGGAATGTTGTCACATATTACCGCCGGGATGTTAGGTTGGGTTAGGTTAGGTTATATTAGGTTATTGACATATATAAAGGTCCCACGGAGACGCAGAGGCCAACTCGCCAGGAATGTTGTCAAATATTACCGCCAACATGTTAGGTTGGTTTAGGTTTGGTTATATTACGTTATTGGTGTGTATGATGGTCAAACAGAGACGTAGAGGCCAACTCGCCAGGAGTGTTGTCAAATATTACCGCCGAAATGTTAAGTTGGGTTAGGTTAGCTTATATTACGTCCTTGATGTATATGAAGGTCAAACGGAGACGTAGAGGCCAACAAGACAGGAATGTGGTCAAATATTACCGCCGAGATGTTAGATTGGGTCAGGTTAGGTTATATTACCTTATTGACATATATAAAGGTCCCACGGAGACGCAGAGGCGAACAAGCCAGGAATGTGGTCAAATATTACCGCCGAGATGTTAGGTTGGGTTAGGTTACGTTATATTACGTTATTGATGTATATGAGGGTTACACGGAGACGTAGAGGCCAACTCGCCAGGAATGTTGTCAAATATTACCGCCGACATGTTAGGTTGGGCTAGGTTTAGTTATATTACGTTATTGATGTATATAAAGGTCCCACGGAGACGTAGAGGCCAACAAGACAGGAATGTTGTCAAATATTACCGCCAACATGTTAGGTTGGGTTAGGTTTAGCTATATTACGTTATTGATGTATATGAAGGTCCCACGGAGACGTAGAGCACAACAAGACAGGAATGTGGTCAAATATTACCGCCGAGATGTTAGATTGGGTCAGGTTAGGTTATATTACGTTATTGATGTATATAAAGGTCCCACGGAGATGTAGAGGCCAACTCGCCAGGAATGGTTTCAAATATTACCGCCGACATGTTAGGTTGGGTTAGGTTTGGTTATATTACGTTATTGATGTATATAAAGGTCCCACGGAGACGTAGAGGTCAACTCGCCAGGAATGTTGTCAAATATTACCGCCGAAATGTTAGGTTGGGTTAGGTTTGGTTATATTACGTTATTGATGTATATAAAGGTACCACGGAGACGTAGATGCCAACTCGCCAGGAATGTTGTCAAATATTACCGCCGAGATGTTAGGTTGGGTTAGGTTACGTTATATTACGTTATTGATGTATATGAGGGTTACACGGAGACGTAGAGGCCAACTCGCCAGGAATGTTGTCAAATATTACCGCCGACATGTTAGGTTGGGCTAGGTTAAGTTATATTACGTTATTGATGTATATAAAGGTCCCACGGAGACGTAGAGGCCAACAAGACAGGAATGTTGTCAAATATTACCGCCAACATGTTAGGTTGGGTTAGGTTTAGCTATATTACGTTATTGATGTATATGAAGGTCCCACGGAGACGTAGAGGACAACAAGACAGGAATCTGGTCAAATAATACCGCCGAGATGTTAGATTGGGTCAGGTTAGGTTATATTACGTTATTGATGTATATAAAGGTCCCACGGAGATGTAGAGGCCAACTCGCCAGGAATGGTTTCAAATATTACCGCCGACATGTTAGGTTGGGTTAGGTTTGGTTATATTACGTTATTGATGTATGTAAAGGTCCCACGGAGACGCAGAGGCCAACAACCCAGGAATGTGGTCAAATATTACCTCCGAGATTCTAGATTGGGTTAGGCTAGCTTATATTATGTTATTGATGTATATAAAGGTCCCACGGAGACGTAGAGGCCAACTCGCGAGGAATGTAGTCAAATATTACCGCCGAGATGTTAGGTTGGGTTAGGTTACGTTATATTACGTTATTGATGTATATGAGGGTTACACGGAGACGTAGAGGCCAACTCGCCAGGAATGTTGTCAAATATTACCGCCGACATGTTAGGTTGGGCTAGGTTAAGTTATATTACGTTATTGATGTATATAAAGGTCCCACGGAGACGTAGAGGCCAACAAGACAGGAATGTTGTCAAATATTACCGCCAACATGTTAGGTTGGGTTAGGTTTAGCTATATTACGTTATTGATGTATATGAATGTCCCACGGAGACGTAGAGGACAACAAGACAGGAATGTGGTCAAATATTACCGCCGAGATGTTAGATTGGGTCAGGTTAGGTTATATTACGTTATTGATGTATATAAAGGTCCCACGGAGATGTAGAGGCCAACTCGCCAGGAATGTTTTCAAATATTACCGCCGACATGTTAGGTTGGTTTAGGTTTGGTTATATTACGTTATTGGTGTATATGATGGTCAAACGGAGACGTAGAGGCCAACTCGCCAGGAGTGTTGTCAAATATTACCGCCGAAATGTTAAGTTGGGTTAGGTTAGCTTATATTACGTTATTGATGTATATGAAGGTCAAACGGAGACGTAGAGGCCAACAAGACAGGAATGTGGTCAAATATTACCGCCGAGAAGTTAGATTGGGTCAGGTTAGGTTATATTACGTTATTGATGTATATAAAGGTCCCACGGAGACGTAGAGGCCAACTCGCCAGGAATGTTTTCAAATATTACCGCCGACATGTTAGGTTGGGTTAGGTTTGGTTATATTACGTTATTGATGTATTTAAAGGTCCTACGGAGACGCAGAGGCCAACAACCTAGGAATGTGGTCAAATATTACCTCCGAGATGTTAGATTGGGTTAGGCTAGCTTATATTATGTTATTGATGTATATAAAGGTCCCACGGAGACGTAGAGGCCAACTCGCCAGGAATGTGGTCAAATATTACCGCCGAGATGTTAGATTGGGTTAGGCTAGCTTATATTATGTTATTGATGTATATAAAGGTCCCACGGAGACGTAGAGGCCAACTCGCCAGGAATGTTGTCACTTGTTACCGCCGAGATGTTAGGTTGGGTTAGGTTAGGTTACATTACGTTATTGATGTATATGAAGGTCAAACGGAGACGTAGAGGCGAACTCGCCAGGAATGTTTTCAAATATTACCACTGAGATGTTAGGTTGGGTTAGGTTAGCATATATTACGTTATTGATGTATATGAAGGTCAAACGGAGACGTAGAGGCGAACTCGCCAGGAATGTTGTCAAATATTACCGCCGAAATGTTAGGTTGGGTTGGGTTAGGTTATATTACGTTATAGATGTATATAAAGGTCCCACAGAGACGTAGAGGCCAACTCGCCAGGAATGTTGTCAAATATTACCGCCGAGATGTTAAGTTGGGTTAGGTTAGCTCATATTACTTTATTGACGTATATGAAGGTCAAACGGAGACGTAGAGGCCAACTCGCCAGGAATGTTGTCACATATTACCGCCGGGATGTTAGGTTGGGTTAGGTTAGGTTATATTAGGTTATTGACATATATAAAGGTCCCACGGAGACGCAGAGGCCAACTCGCCAGGAATGTTGTCAAATATTACCGCCAACATGTTAGGTTGGTTTAGGTTTGGTTATATTACGTTATTGGTGTGTATGATGGTCAAACAGAGACGTAGAGGCCAACTCGCCAGGAGTGTTGTCAAATATTACCGCCGAAATGTTAAGTTGGGTTAGGTTAGCTTATATTACGTCCTTGATGTATATGAAGGTCAAACGGAGACGTAGAGGCCAACAAGACAGGAATGTGGTCAAATATTACCGCCGAGATGTTAGATTGGGTCAGGTTAGGTTATATTACGTTATTGATGTATATAAAGGTCCCACGGAGACGTAGAGGCCAACTCGCCAGGAATGTTTTCAAATATTACCGCCGACATGTTAGGTTGGGTTAAGTTTGGTTACATTACGTTATTGATGTATTTAACGCTCCCACGGAGACGCAGAGGCCAACTCGTCAGGAATGTGGTCAAATATTACCGCCGAGGTGTTAGGTTGGGTTATGTTAGGTTATATTACGTTATTGATGTATATGAATGTCAAACGGATTCGTAGAGGTCAACTCGACAGGAATGATGTCAAATATTACCGCCGACATGTTAGGTTGGGTTAGGTTAGATTATATTACGTTATCGATGTATATGAAGGTCAAACGGAGACGTAGAGGCCAACTCGCCAGTAATGTTGCCAAATATTACCGCCGAGATGATAGGTTGGGTTAGGTTAGGTTATATTACGTTATTGATGTATATGAAGGTCAAACGGAGACGTAGAGGCCAACACGCCAGGAATGTTGTCAAATATTACCGCCGACATGTTAGGTTGGGCTAGGTTTAGTTATATTACGTTATTGATGTATATAAAGGTCCCACGGAGACGTAGAGGCCAGCAAGACAGGAATGTTGTCAAATATTACCGCCAACATGTTAGGTTGGGTTAGGTTTAGTTATATTACGTTATTGATGTATATAAAGGTCCCACGGATACGTGGAGGCCAACAAGACAGGAATGTTGTCAAATATTACCGCCAACATGTTAGGTTGGGTTAGGTTTAGTTATATTACGTTATTGATGTATATAAAGGTCCCACGAACACGCAGAGGCCAACAAGCCAGGAATGTGGTCAAATATTACCGCCAAGATGTTAGGTTGGGTTAGGTTAGGTTACATTACGTTATTGATGTATATGAGGGTTACACGGAGACGTAGAGGCCAACTCGCCACGAATGTTGTCAAATATTACAGCCGAGATGATAGGTTGGGTTAGGTTATGTTATATTACGTTATCGATGTATACGAAGGTCAAACGGAGACGTAGAGGCCAACTCGCCTGGAATGTTGTCAAATATTACCGCCGAGATGTTAGGTTGGGTTAGGTTAGGTTATATTATGTTATTGACATATATAAAGGTCCCACGAAGACGCAGAGGCCAACAAGCCAGGAATGTGGTCAAATATTACCGCCGAGATGTTAGGTTGGGTTATGTTAGGTCATATTACGTTATTCATGTATATGAAGGTCAAACGGAGACGTAGAGGCCAACTCGACAGGAATGATGTCAAATATTACCGCCGAGATGTTAGGTTGGTTTGGGTTAGGTTATATTTTGTTATTGATGTATATGAAGGTCCCACGTAGACGTAGAGGCCAACAAGGCAGCAATGTGGTGAAATATTACCGCCGAAATGTTAGATTGGATTAGGTTAGGTTATATTACGTTATTGAAGTATATAAAGGTCCCACGGAGACGCAGAGGCCAACAAGCCAGGAATGTGGTCAAATATTACCGCCGAGATGTTAGATTGGGTTAGGCTAGTTTTTATTATGTTATTTATGTATATAAAGGTCCCACGGAGACGTAGAGGCCAACTCGCCAGGAATGTTGTCAAATATTACCGCCAACATGTTAGGTTGGGTTAGGTTAGCTTATATTACGTTATTGATGTATATGAAGGTCAAACGGAGACGTAGAGGTCAACTCACCAGGAATGTTGTCACATATTACCGCCGAGATGTTAGGTTGGGTTAGGTTAGGTTATATTAGGTTATTGGCATATATAAAGGCCCCACGGAGACGCAGAGGCCAACAAGCCAGGAATGTGGTCAAATATTACCGCCGAGATGATAGGTTGGGTTAGGTAAGGTTATATTACGTTATTGATGTATATAAAGGTCCCAGGGAGACGTAGATGCCAACTCGCCAGGAATATGGTCAAATATTACCGCCGAGGTGTTAGGTTGGGTTAGGTTAGGTTATATTACGTTATTTATGTATATGAAGGTCAAACGGAGACATAGAGGCCAACTCGACAGGAATGATGTCAAATATTACCGCCGAGATGTTAAGTTGGGTTAGGTTAGGTTATATTACGTTATTGATGTATATGATGGTTACACGGAGACGTAGAGGTCAACTCGCCAGGAATGTTGTCAAATATTACCTCCGAGATGTTAGGTTGGGTTAGGTTAGGTTATATTACGTTACAGATGTATCTAAGTGTACCACAGAGACGTAGAGGCCAACTCGCCAGGAATGTTGTCAAATATTATCGCCGAAATGATAGGTTGGTTTAGGTTAGGTTATATTTCGTTACTGATGTATATGAAGGTCCCACGGAGACGTAGAGGCCAACTCGCCACGAATGTTGTCTAATATTACAGCCGAGATGTTAGGTTGGGTTAGGTTAGGTTATATTACGTCATTGATGTATATGAAGGTCCCACGTAGACGTAGAGGCCAACAAGCCAGGAATGTGGTCAAATATTACCGCCGAGATATTAAGTTGGGTTAGGTTAGGTTACATTACGTTATTGATGTATATGAGGTTTACACGGAGACGTAGAGGTCAACTGTACAGGAATGTTATCAAATATTACCGCCGACATGTTAGGTTGGGTTAGGTTAGGTTATATTACGTTATTGATGTATATAAAGGTCCCACGGAGACGTAGAGTCCAACTCGCCAGGAATGTTGTCAAATATTACCGCCGATATGATAAGTTGGGTTAGGTTAGGTTATATTACATTATTGACGTATATGAAGGTCAAACGGAGACGTAGGGGCCAACTCGCCAGCAATGTTGTCAAATATTACCGCCGAGATGTTAGGTTGGGTTAGGTTAGGTTATATTACGTTACAGATGTATCTAAGCGTCCCACGGAGACGTAGAGGCCAACTCGCCAGGAATGTTGTCAAATATTACCGCCGAGATGTTAGGTTGGGTTAGGTTAGGTTATATTACGTTATTGACATATATAAAGGTCCCACGGAGACGCAGAGGCCAACAAGCCAGGAATGTGGTCAAATATTACCGCCGAGATGTTAGGTTGGGTTAGGTTACGTTATATTACGTTATTGATGTATATGAGGGTTACACGGAGACGTAGAGGCCAACTCGCTGGGAATGTTGTCAAATATTACCGCCGAGATGGTAGGTTGTGTTAGGTTAGGTTATATTACGTTATTGATGTATACGAAGGTCAAACAGAGACGTAGAGGCCAACAAGCCAGAAATGTGGTCAAATATTACCGCCGAGATGTTAGGTTGGGTTAGGTTAGGTTATATTACGTTATTGAATTATATAAAGGTCCCAGGGAGACGTAGATGCCAACTCGCCAGGAATGTTGTCAAATATTACCGCCGAGATATTAGGTTGAGTTAGGCTAGTTTATATTACGTTATTGATGTATATAAAGGTCCCACAGAGACGTAGAGGCCAACTCGCCAGGAATGTTTTCAAATATTACCACTGAGATGTTAGGTTGGGTTAGGTTAGCATATATTACGTTATTGATGTATATGAAGGTCAAACGGAGACGTAGAGGCCAACTCGACAGGAATGTTGTCAAATATTACCGCCGAAATGTTAGGTTGGGTTGGGTTAGGTTATATTACGTTATTGATGTATATAAAGGTCCCACGGAGACGTAGAGGCCAACTCGCTGGGAATGTTGTCAAATATTACCGCCGAGATGGTAGGTTGTGTTAGGTTAGGTTATATTACGTTATTGATGTATACGAAGGTCAAACAGAGACGTAGAGGCCAACAAGCCAGAAATGTGGTCAAATATTACCGCCGAGATGTTAGGTTGGCTTAGGTTAGGTTATATTACGTTATTGAATTATATAAAGGTCCCAGGGAGACGTAGATGCCAACTCGACAGGAATGTTGTCAAATATTACCGCCGAGATATTAGGTTGAGTTAGGCTAGTTTATATTACGTTATTGATGTATATAAAGGTCCCACAGAGACGTAGAGGCCAACTCGCCAGGAATGTTGTCAAATATTACCGCCGAGATGTTAAGTTGGGTTAGGTTAGCTCATATTACTTTATTGACGTATATGAAGGTCAAACGGAGACGTAGAGGCCAACTCGCAAGGAATGTTGTCACATATTACCGCCGGGATGTTAGGTTGGGTTAGGTTAGGTTATATTAGGTTATTGACATATATAAAGGTCCCACGGAGACGCAGAGGCCAACTCGCCAGGAATGTTGTCAAATATTACCGCCAACATGTTAGGTTGGTTTAGGTTTGGTTATATTACGTTATTGGTGTGTATGATGGTCAAACAGAGACGTAGAGGCCAACTCGCCAGGAGTGTTGTCAAATATTACCGCCGAAATGTTAAGTTGGGTTAGGTTAGCTTATATTACGTCATTGATGTATATGAAGGTCAAACGGAGACGTAGAGGCCAACAAGACAGGAATGTGGTCAAATATTACCGCCGAGATGTTAGATTGGGTCAGGTTAGGTTATATTACGTTATTGATGTATATAAAGGTCCCACGGAGACGTAGAGGCCAACTCGCCAGGAATGTTTTCAAATATTACCGCCGACATGTTAGGTTGGGTTAAGTTTGGTTATATTACGTTATTGATGTATTTAAAGGTCCCACGGAGACGCAGAGGCCAACTCGCCAGGAATGTGGTCAAATATTACCGCCGAGGTGTTAGGTTGGGTTATGTTAGGTTATATTACGTTATTGATGTATATGAATGTCAAACGGATTCGTAGAGGCCAACTCGACAGGAATGATGTCAAATATTACCGCCGACATGTTAGGTTGGGTTAGGTTAGATTATATTACGTTATCGATGTATATGAAGGTCAAACGGAGACGTAGAGGCCAACTCGCCAGTAATGTTGCCAAATATTACCGCCGAGATGATAGGTTGGGTTAGGTTAGGTTATATTACGTTATTGATGTATATGAAGGTCAAACGGAGACGTAGAGGCCAACAGGCCAGGAATGTTGTCAAATATTACCGCCGACATGTTAGGTTGGGCTAGGTTTAGTTATCTTACGTTATTGATGTATATAAAGGTCCCACGGAGACGTAGAGGCCAACAAGGCAGGAATGTTGTCAAATATTACCGCCAACATGTTAGGTTGGGTTAGGTTTAGTTATATTACGTTATTGATGTATATAAAGGTCCCACGGATACGTAGAGGCCAACAAGACAGGAATGTTGTCAAATATTACCGCCAACATGTTAGGTTGGGTTAGGTTAGCTTATATTACGTTATTGATGTATATGAAGGTCAAACGGAGACGTAGAGGTCAACTCACCAGGAATGTTGTCACATATTACCGCCGAGATGTTAGGTTGGGTTAGGTTAGGTTATATTAGGTTATTGGCATATATAAAGGCCCCACGGAGACGCAGAGGCCAACAAGCCAGGAATGTGGTCAAATATTACCGCCGAGATGATAGGTTGGGTTAGGTAAGGTTATATTACGTTATTGATGTATATAAAGGTCCCAGGGAGACGTAGATGCCAACTCGCCAGGAATATGGTCAAATATTACCGCCGAGGTGTTAGGTTGGGTTAGGTTAGGTTATATTACGTTATTTATGTATATGAAGGTCAAACGGAGACATAGAGGCCAACTCGACAGGAATGATGTCAAATATTACCGCCGAGATGTTAAGTTGAGTTAGGTTAGGTTATATTACGTTATTGATGTATATGATGGTTACACGGAGACGTAGAGGTCAACTCGCCAGGAATGTTGTCAAATATTACCGCCGAGATGTTAGGTTGGGTTATGTTAGGTTATATTACGTTACAGATGTATCTAAGTGTACCACAGAGACGTAGAGGCCAACTCGCCAGGAATGTTGTCAAATATTATCGCCGAAATGATAGGTTGGTTTAGGTTAGGTTATATTTCGTTACTGATGTATATGAAGGTCCCACGGAGACGTAGAGGCCAACTCGCCACGAATGTTGTCTAATATTACAGCCGAGATGTTAGGTTGGGTTAGGTTAGGTTATATTACGTCATTGATGTATATGAAGGTCCCACGTAGACGTAGAGGCCAACAAGCCAGGAATGTGGTCAAATATTAACGCCGAGATATTAAGTTGGGTTAGGTTAGGTTACATTACGTTATTGATGTATATGAGGTTTACACGGAGACGTAGAGGTCAACTGTACAGGAATGTTATCAAATATTACCGCCGACATGTTAGGTTGGGTTAGGTTAGGTTATATTACGTTATTGATGTATATAAAGGTCCCACGGAGACGTAGAGTCCAACTCGCCAGGAATGTTGTCAAATATTACCGCCGAGATGATAAGTTGGGTTAGGTTAGGTTATATTACATTATTGATGTATATGAAGGTCAAACGGAGACGTAGGGGCCAACTCGCCAGCAATGTTGTCAAATATTACCGCCGAGATGTTAGGTTGGGTTAGGTTGTGTTATATTACGTTACAGATGTATCTAAGTGTACCACAGAGACGTAGAGGCCAACTCGCCAGGAATGTTGTCAAATATTATCGCCGAGATGATAGGTTGGTTTAGGTTAGGTTATATTTCGTTACTGATGTATATGAAGGTCCCACGGAGACGTAGAGGCCAACTCGCCACGAATGTTGTCTAATATTACAGCCGAGATGTTAGGTTGGGTTAGGTTAGGTTATATTACGTTATTGACATATATAAAGGTCCCACGGAGACGCAGAGCCCAACAAGCCTGGAATGTGGTCAAATATTACCGCCGAGATATTAAGTTGGGTTAGGTTAGGTTACATTACGTTATTGATGTATATGAGGTTTACACGGAGACGTAGAGGTCAACTGTACAGGAATGTTATCAAACATTACCGCCGACATGTTAGGTTGGGTTAGGTTAGGTTACATTACGTTATTGATGTATATAAAGGTCCCACGGAGACGTAGAGGCCAACTCGCCAGCAATGTTGTCAAATATTACCGCCGAGATGATAAGTTGGGTTAGGTTAGGTTATATTACATTATTGATGTATATGAAGGTCAAACGGAGACGTAGGGGCCAACTCGCCAGCAATGTTGTCAAATATTACCGCCGAAATGTTAAGTTGGGTTAGGTTAGCTTATATTACGTCATTGATGTATATGAAGGTCAAACGGAGACGTAGAGGCCAACAAGACAGGAATGTGGTCAAATATTACCGCCGAGATGTTAGATTGGGTCAGGTTAGGTTATATTACGTTATTGATGTATATAAAGGTCCCACGGAGACGTAGAGGCCAACTCGCCAGGAATGTTATCACATATTACCGCCGAGATGTTAGGTTGGGTTAGGTTAGGTTATATTACGTTATTGACATATATAAAGGTCCCACGGAGACGCAGAGGCCAACAAGCCAGGAATGTGGTCAAATATTACCGCCGAGATGTTAGGTTGGGTTAGGTTACGTTATATTACGTTATTGATGTATATGAGGGTTACACGGAGACGTAGAGGCCAACTCGCTGGGAATGTTGTCAAATATTACCGCCGAGATGGTAGGTTGTGTTAGGTTAGGTTATATTACGTTATTGATGTATACGAAGGTCAAACAGAGACGTAGAGGCCAACAAGCCAGAAATGTGGTCAAATATTACCGCCGAGATGTTAGGTTGGGTTAGGTTAGGTTATATTACGTTATTGAATTATATAAAGGTCCCAGGGAGACGTAGATGCCAACTCGCCAGGAATGTTGTCAAATATTACCGCCGAGATATTAGGTTGAGTTAGGCTAGTTTATATTACGTTATTGATGTATATAAAGGTCCCACAGAGACGTAGAGGCCAACTCGCCAGGAATGTTTTCAAATATTACCACTGAGATGTTAGGTTGGGTTAGGTTAGCATATATTACGTTATTGATGTATATGAAGGTCAAACGGAGACGTAGAGGCCAACTCGACAGGAATGTTGTCAAATATTACCGCCGGAATGTTAGGTTGGGTTGGGTTAGGTTATATTACGTTATTGATGTATATAAAGGTCCCACGGAGACGTAGAGGCCAACTCGCTGGGAATGTTGTCAAATATTACCGCCGAGATGGTAGGTTGTGTTAGGTTAGGTTATATTACGTTATTGATGTATACGAAGGTCAAACAGAGACGTAGAGGCCAACAAGCCAGAAATGTGGTCAAATATTACCGCCGAGATGTTAGGTTGGGTTAGGTTAGGTTATATTACGTTATTGAATTATATAAAGGTCCCAGGGAGACGTAGATGCCAACTCGCCAGGAATGTTGTCAAATATTACCGCCGAGATATTAGGTTGAGTTAGGCTAGTTTATATTACGTTATTGATGTATATAAAGGTCCCACAGAGACGTAGAGGCCAACTCGCCAGGAATGTTGTCAAATATTACCGCCGAGATGTTAAGTTGGGTTAGGTTAGCTCATATTACTTTATTGACGTATATGAAGGTCAAACGGAGACGTAGAGGCCAACTCGCAAGGAATGTTGTCACATATTACCGCCGGGATGTTAGGTTGGGTTAGGTTAGGTTATATTAGGTTATTGACATATATAAAGGTCCCACGGAGACGCAGAGGCCAACTCGCCAGGAATGTTGTCAAATATTACCGCCAACATGTTAGGTTGGTTTAGGTTTGGTTATATTACGTTATTGGTGTGTATGATGGTCAAACAGAGACGTAGAGGCCAACTCGCCAGGAGTGTTGTCAAATATTACCGCCGAAATGTTAAGTTGGGTTAGGTTAGCTTATATTACGTCATTGATGTATATGAAGGTCAAACGGAGACGTAGAGGCCAACAAGACAGGAATGTGGTCAAATATTACCGCCGAGATGTTAGATTGGGTCAGGTTAGGTTATATTACGTTATTGATGTATATAAAGGTCCCACGGAGACGTAGAGGCCAACTCGCCAGGAATGTTTTCAAATATTACCGCCGACATGTTAGGTTGGGTTAAGTTTGGTTATATTACGTTATTGATGTATTTAAAGGTCCCACGGAGACGCAGAGGCCAACTCGCCAGGAATGTGGTCAAATATTACCGCCGAGGTGTTAGGTTGGGTTATGTTAGGTTATATTACGTTATTGATGTATATGAATGTCAAACGGATTCGTAGAGGCCAACTCGACAGGAATGATGTCAAATATTACCGCCGACATGTTAGGTTGGGTTAGGTTAGATTATATTACGTTATCGATGTATATGAAGGTCAAACGGAGACGTAGAGGCCAACTCGCCAGTAATGTTGCCAAATATTACCGCCGAGATGATAGGTTGGGTTAGGTTAGGTTATATTACGTTATTGATGTATATGAAGGTCAAACGGAGACGTAGAGGCCAA
Organism: Xylocopa violacea; assembly: GCA_963969225.1. Lineage (NCBI taxonomy): Eukaryota > Metazoa > Arthropoda > Insecta > Hymenoptera > Apidae > Xylocopa > Xylocopa violacea. The sequence continues at coordinate 25,742 of CAXAJV010000276.1, read as the reverse complement.
CAGGCCAGGAATGTTGTCAAATATTACCGCCGACATGTTAGGTTGGGCTAGGTTTAGTTATCTTACGTTATTGATGTATATAAAGGTCCCACGGAGACGTAGAGGCCAACAAGACAGGAATGTTGTCAAATATTACCGCCAACATGTTAGGTTGGGTTAGGTTTAGTTATATTACGTTATTGATGTATATAAAGGTCCCACGGATACGTAGAGGCCAACAAGACAGGAATGTTGTCAAATATTACCGCCAACATGTTAGGTTGGGTTAGGTTAGCTTATATTACGTTATTGATGTATATGAAGGTCAAACGGAGACGTAGAGGTCAACTCACCAGGAATGTTGTCACATATTACCGCCGAGATGTTAGGTTGGGTTAGGTTAGGTTATATTAGGTTATTGGCATATATAAAGGCCCCACGGAGACGCAGAGGCCAACAAGCCAGGAATGTGGTCAAATATTACCGCCGAGATGATAGGTTGGGTTAGGTAAGGTTATATTACGTTATTGATGTATATAAAGGTCCCAGGGAGACGTAGATGCCAACTCGCCAGGAATATGGTCAAATATTACCGCCGAGGTGTTAGGTTGGGTTAGGTTAGGTTATATTACGTTATTTATGTATATGAAGGTCAAACGGAGACATAGAGGCCAACTCGACAGGAATGATGTCAAATATTACCGCCGAGATGTTAAGTTGAGTTAGGTTAGGTTATATTACGTTATTGATGTATATGATGGTTACACGGAGACGTAGAGGTCAACTCGCCAGGAATGTTGTCAAATATTACCGCCGAGATGTTAGGTTGGGTTATGTTAGGTTATATTACGTTACAGATGTATCTAAGTGTACCACAGAGACGTAGAGGCCAACTCGCCAGGAATGTTGTCAAATATTATCGCCGAAATGATAGGTTGGTTTAGGTTAGGTTATATTTCGTTACTGATGTATATGAAGGTCCCACGGAGACGTAGAGGCCAACTCGCCACGAATGTTGTCTAATATTACAGCCGAGATGTTAGGTTGGGTTAGGTTAGGTTATATTACGTCATTGATGTATATGAAGGTCCCACGTAGACGTAGAGGCCAACAAGCCAGGAATGTGGTCAAATATTAACGCCGAGATATTAAGTTGGGTTAGGTTAGGTTACATTACGTTATTGATGTATATGAGGTTTACACGGAGACGTAGAGGTCAACTGTACAGGAATGTTATCAAATATTACCGCCGACATGTTAGGTTGGGTTAGGTTAGGTTATATTACGTTATTGATGTATATAAAGGTCCCACGGAGACGTAGAGTCCAACTCGCCAGGAATGTTGTCAAATATTACCGCCGAGATGATAAGTTGGGTTAGGTTAGGTTATATTACATTATTGATGTATATGAAGGTCAAACGGAGACGTAGGGGCCAACTCGCCAGCAATGTTGTCAAATATTACCGCCGAGATGTTAGGTTGGGTTAGGTTGTGTTATATTACGTTACAGATGTATCTAAGTGTACCACAGAGACGTAGAGGCCAACTCGCCAGGAATGTTGTCAAATATTATCGCCGAGATGATAGGTTGGTTTAGGTTAGGTTATATTTCGTTACTGATGTATATGAAGGTCCCACGGAGACGTAGAGGCCAACTCGCCACGAATGTTGTCTAATATTACAGCCGAGATGTTAGGTTGGGTTAGGTTAGGTTATATTACGTTATTGACATATATAAAGGTCCCACGGAGACGCAGAGCCCAACAAGCCTGGAATGTGGTCAAATATTACCGCCGAGATATTAAGTTGGGTTAGGTTAGGTTACATTACGTTATTGATGTATATGAGGTTTACACGGAGACGTAGAGGTCAACTGTACAGGAATGTTATCAAACATTACCGCCGACATGTTAGGTTGGGTTAGGTTAGGTTACATTACGTTATTGATGTATATAAAGGTCCCACGGAGACGTAGAGGCCAACTCGCCAGCAATGTTGTCAAATATTACCGCCGAGATGATAAGTTGGGTTAGGTTAGGTTATATTACATTATTGATGTATATGAAGGTCAAACGGAGACGTAGGGGCCAACTCGCCAGCAATGTTGTCAAATATTACCGCCGAAATGTTAAGTTGGGCTAGGTTAGCTTATATTACGTCATTGATGTATATGAAGGTCAAACGGAGACGTAGAGGCCAACAAGACAGGAATGTGGTCAAATATTACCGCCGAGATGTTAGATTGGGTCAGGTTAGGTTATATTACGTTATTGATGTATATAAAGGTCCCACGGAGACGTAGAGGCCAACTCGCCAGGAATGTTATCACATATTACCGCCGAGATGTTAGGTTGGGTTAGGTTAGGTTATATTACGTTATTGACATATATAAAGGTCCCACGGAGACGCAGAGGCCAACAAGCCAGGAATGTGGTCAAATATTACCGCCGAGATGTTAGGTTGGGTTAGGTTACGTTATATTACGTTATTGATGTATATGAGGGTTACACGGAGACGTAGAGGCCAACTCGCTGGGAATGTTGTCAAATATTACCGCCGAGATGGTAGGTTGTGTTAGGTTAGGTTATATTACGTTATTGATGTATACGAAGGTCAAACAGAGACGTAGAGGCCAACAAGCCAGAAATGTGGTCAAATATTACCGCCGAGATGTTAGGTTGGGTTAGGTTAGGTTATATTACGTTATTGAATTATATAAAGGTCCCAGGGAGACGTAGATGCCAACTCGCCAGGAATGTTGTCAAATATTACCGCCGAGATATTAGGTTGAGTTAGGCTAGTTTATATTACGTTATTGATGTATATAAAGGTCCCACAGAGACGTAGAGGCCAACTCGCCAGGAATGTTTTCAAATATTACCACTGAGATGTTAGGTTGGGTTAGGTTAGCATATATTACGTTATTGATGTATATGAAGGTCAAACGGAGACGTAGAGGCCAACTCGACAGGAATGTTGTCAAATATTACCGCCGGAATGTTAGGTTGGGTTGGGTTAGGTTATATTACGTTATTGATGTATATAAAAGTCCCACGGAGACGTAGAGGCCAACTCGCTGGGAATGTTGTCAAATATTACCGCCGAGATGGTAGGTTGTGTTAGGTTAGGTTATATTACGTTATTGATGTATACGAAGGTCAAACAGAGACGTAGAGGCCAACAAGCCAGAAATGTGGTCAAATATTACCGCCGAGATGTTAGGTTGGGTTAGGTTAGGTTATATTACGTTATTGAATTATATAAAGGTCCCAGGGAGACGTAGATGCCAACTCGCCAGGAATGTTGTCAAATATTACCGCCGAGATATTAGGTTGAGTTAGGCTAGTTTATATTACGTTATTGATGTATATAAAGGTCCCACAGAGACGTAGAGGCCAACTCGCCAGGAATGTTGTCAAATATTACCGCCGAGATGTTAAGTTGGGTTAGGTTAGCTCATATTACTTTATTGACGTATATGAAGGTCAAACGGAGACGTAGAGGCCAACTCGCAAGGAATGTTGTCACATATTACCGCCGGGATGTTAGGTTGGGTTAGGTTAGGTTATATTAGGTTATTGACATATATAAAGGTCCCACGGAGACGCAGAGGCCAACTCGCCAGGAATGTTGTCAAATATTACCGCCAACATGTTAGGTTGGTTTAGGTTTGGTTATATTACGTTATTGGTGTGTATGATGGTCAAACAGAGACGTAGAGGCCAACTCGCCAGGAGTGTTGTCAAATATTACCGCCGAAATGTTAAGTTGGGTTAGGTTAGCTTATATTACGTCATTGATGTATATGAAGGTCAAACGGAGACGTAGAGGCCAACAAGACAGGAATGTGGTCAAATATTACCGCCGAGATGTTAGATTGGGTCAGGTTAGGTTATATTACGTTATTGATGTATATAAAGGTCCCACGGAGACGTAGAGGCCAACTCGCCAGGAATGTTTTCAAATATTACCGCCGACATGTTAGGTTGGGTTAAGTTTGGTTATATTACGTTATTGATGTATTTAAAGGTCCCACGGAGACGCAGAGGCCAACTCGCCAGGAATGTGGTCAAATATTACCGCCGAGGTGTTAGGTTGGGTTATGTTAGGTTATATTACGTTATTGATGTATATGAATGTCAAACGGATTCGTAGAGGCCAACTCGACAGGAATGATGTCAAATATTACCGCCGACATGTTAGGTTGGGTTAGGTTAGATTATATTACGTTATCGATGTATATGAAGGTCAAACGGAGACGTAGAGGCCAACTCGCCAGTAATGTTGCCAAATATTACCGCCGAGATGATAGGTTGGGTTAGGTTAGGTTATATTACGTTATTGATGTATATGAAGGTCAAACGGAGACGTAGAGGCCAACAGGCCAGGAATGTTGTCAAATATTACCGCCGACATGTTAGGTTGGGCTAGGTTTAGTTATCTTACGTTATTGATGTATATAAAGGTCCCACGGAGACGGAGAGGCCAACAAGACAGGAATGTTGTCAAATATTACCGCCAACATGTTAGGTTGGGTTAGGTTTAGTTATATTACGTTATTGATGTATATAAAGGTCCCACGGATACGTAGAGGCCAACAAGACAGGAATGTTGTCAAATATTACCGCCAAAATGTTAGGTTGGGTTAGGTTTAGTTATATTACGTTATTGATGTATATAAAGGTCCCACGAACACGCAGAGGCCAACAAGCCAGGAATGTGGTCAAATATTACCGCCAAGATGTTAGGTTGGGTTAGGTTAGGTTACATTACGTTATTGATGTATATGAGGGTTACACGGAGACGTAGAGGCCAACTCGCCACGAATGTTGTCAAATATTACCGCCGAGATGATAGGTTGGGTTAGGTTATGTTATATTACGTTATCGATGTATACGAAGGTCAAACGGAGACGTAGAGGCCAACTCGCCTGGAATGTTGTCAAATATTACCGCCGAGATGTTAGGTTGGGTTAGGTTAGGTTATATTATGTTATTGACATATATAAAGGTCCCACGAAGACGCAGAGGCCAACAAGCCAGGAATGTGGTCAAATATTACCGCCGATATGTTAGGTTGGGTTATGTTAGGTCATATTACGTTATTCATGTATATGAAGGTCAAACGGAGACGTAGAGGCCAACTCGACAGGAATGATGTCAAATATTACCGCCGAGATGTTAGGTTGGTTTGGGTTAGGTTATATTTTGTTATTGATGTATATGAAGGTCCCACGTAGACGTAGAGGCCAACAAGACAGCAATGTGGTGAAATATTACCGCCGAAATGTTAGATTGGATTAGGTTAGGTTATATTACGTTATTGAAGTATATAAAGGTCCCACGGAGACGCAGAGGCCAACAAGCCAGGAATGTGGTCAAATATTACCGCGGAGATGTTAGATTGGGTTAGGCTAGTTTATATTATGTGATTTATGTATATAAAGGTCCCACGGAGACGTAGAGGCCAACTCGCCAGGAATGTTGTCAAATATTACCGCCAACATGTTAGGTTGGGTTAGGTTAGCTTATATTACGTTATTGATGTATATGAAGGTCAAACGGAGACGTAGAGGTCAACTCACCAGGAATGTTGTCACATATTACCGCCGAGATGTTAGGTTGGGTTAGGTTAGGTTATATTAGGTTATTGGCATATATAAAGGCCCCACGGAGACGCAGAGGCCAACAAGCCAGGAATGTGGTCAAATATTACCGCCGAGATGATAGGTTGGGTTAGGTAAGGTTATATTACGTTATTGATGTATATAAAGGTCCCAGGGAGACGTAGATGCCAACTCGCCAGGAATATGGTCAAATATTACCGCCGAGGTGTTAGGTTGGGTTAGGTTAGGTTATATTACGTTATTTATGTATATGAAGGTCAAACGGAGACATAGAGGCCAACTCGACAGGAATGATGTCAAATATTACCGCCGAGATGTTAAGTTGGGTTAGGTTAGGTTATATTACGTTATTGATGTATATGATGGTTACACGGAGACGTAGAGGTCAACTCGCCAGGAATGTTGTCAAATATTACCGCCGAGATGTTAGGTTGGGTTATGTTAGGTTATATTACGTTACAGATGTATCTAAGTGTACCACAGAGACGTAGAGGCCAACTCGCCAGGAATGTTGTCAAATATTATCGCCGAAATGATAGGTTGGTTTAGGTTAGGTTATATTTCGTTACTGATGTATATGAAGGTCCCACGGAGACGTAGAGGCCAACTCGCCACGAATGTTGTCTAATATTACAGCCGAGATGTTAGGTTGGGTTAGGTTAGGTTATATTACGTCATTGATGTATATGAAGGTCCCACGTAGACGTAGAGGCCAACAAGCCAGGAATGTGGTCAAATATTAACGCCGAGATATTAAGTTGGGTTAGGTTAGGTTACATTACGTTATTGATGTATATGAGGTTTACACGGAGACGTAGAGGTCAACTGTACAGGAATGTTATCAAATATTACCGCCGACATGTTAGGTTGGGTTAGGTTAGGTTATATTACGTTATTGATGTATATAAAGGTCCCACGGAGACGTAGAGTCCAACTCGCCAGGAATGTTGTCAAATATTACCGCCGAGATGATAAGTTGGGTTAGGTTAGGTTATATTACATTATTGATGTATATGAAGGTCAAACGGAGACGTAGGGGCCAACTCGCCAGCAATGTTGTCAAATATTACCGCCGAGATGTTAGGTTGGGTTAGGTTGTGTTATATTACGTTACAGATGTATCTAAGTGTACCACAGAGACGTAGAGGCCAACTCGCCAGGAATGTTGTCAAATATTATCGCCGAGATGATAGGTTGGTTTAGGTTAGGTTATATTTCGTTACTGATGTATATGAAGGTCCCACGGAGACGTAGAGGCCAACTCGCCACGAATGTTGTCTAATATTACAGCCGAGATGTTAGGTTGGGTTAGGTTAGGTTATATTACGTTATTGACATATATAAAGGTCCCACGGAGACGCAGAGCCCAACAAGCCTGGAATGTGGTCAAATATTACCGCCGAGATATTAAGTTGGGTTAGGTTAGGTTACATTACGTTATTGATGTATATGAGGTTTACACGGAGACGTAGAGGTCAACTGTACAGGAATGTTATCAAACATTACCGCCGACATGTTAGGTTGGGTTAGGTTAGGTTATATTACGTTATTGATGTATATAAAGGTCCCACGGAGACGTAGAGGCCAACTCGCCAGGAATGTTGTCAAATATTACCGCCGAGATGATAAGTTGGGTTAGGTTAGGTTATATTATATTATTGATGTATATGAAGGTCAAACGGAGACGTAGGGGCCAACTCGCCAGCAATGTTGTCAAATATTACCGCCGAGATGTTAGGTTGGGTTAGGTTAGGTTATATTACGTTACAGATGTATCTAAGCGTCCCACGGAGACGTAGAGGCCAACTCGCCAGGAATGTTGTCAAATATTACCGCCGAGATGTTAGGTTGGGTTAGGTTAGGTTATATTACGTTATTGACATATATAAAGGTCCCACGGAGACGCAGAGGCCAACAAGCCAGGAATGTGGTCAAATATTACCGCCGAGATGTTAGGTTGGGTTAGGTTACGTTATATTACGTTATTGATGTATATGAGGGTTACACGGAGACGTAGAGGCCAACTCGCTGGGAATGTTGTCAAATATTACCGCCGAGATGGTAGGTTGTGTTAGGTTAGGTTATATTACGTTATTGATGTATACGAAGGTCAAACAGAGACGTAGAGGCCAACAAGCCAGAAATGTGGTCAAATATTACCGCCGAGATGTTAGGTTGGGTTAGGTTAGGTTATATTACGTTATTGAATTATATAAAGGTCCCAGGGAGACGTAGATGCCAACTCGCCAGGAATGTTGTCAAATATTACCGCCGAGATATTAGGTTGAGTTAGGCTAGTTTATATTACGTTATTGATGTATATAAAGGTCCCACAGAGACGTAGAGGCCAACTCGCCAGGAATGTTTTCAAATATTACCACTGAGATGTTAGGTTGGGTTAGGTTAGCATATATTACGTTATTGATGTATATGAAGGTCAAACGGAGACGTAGAGGCCAACTCGACAGGAATGTTGTCAAATATTACCGCCGAAATGTTAGGTTGGGTTGGGTTAGGTTATATTACGTTATTGATGTATATAAAGGTCCCACGGAGACGTAGAGGCCAACTCGCTGGGAATGTTGTCAAATATTACCGCCGAGATGGTAGGTTGTGTTAGGTTAGGTTATATTACGTTATTGATGTATACGAAGGTCAAACAGAGACGTAGAGGCCAACAAGCCAGAAATGTGGTCAAATATTACCGCCGAGATGTTAGGTTGGCTTAGGTTAGGTTATATTACGTTATTGAATTATATAAAGGTCCCAGGGAGACGTAGATGCCAACTCGCCAGGAATGTTGTCAAATATTACCGCCGAGATATTAGGTTGAGTTAGGCTAGTTTATATTACGTTATTGATGTATATAAAGGTCCCACAGAGACGTAGAGGCCAACTCGCCAGGAATGTTGTCAAATATTACCGCCGAGATGTTAAGTTGGGTTAGGTTAGCTCATATTACTTTATTGACGTATATGAAGGTCAAACGGAGACGTAGAGGCCAACTCGCAAGGAATGTTGTCACATATTACCGCCGGGATGTTAGGTTGGGTTAGGTTAGGTTATATTAGGTTATTGACATATATAAAGGTCCCACGGAGACGCAGAGGCCAACTCGCCAGGAATGTTGTCAAATATTACCGCCAACATGTTAGGTTGGTTTAGGTTTGGTTATATTACGTTATTGGTGTGTATGATGGTCAAACAGAGACGTAGAGGCCAACTCGCCAGGAGTGTTGTCAAATATTACCGCCGAAATGTTAAGTTGGGTTAGGTTAGCTTATATTACGTCATTGATGTATATGAAGGTCAAACGGAGACGTAGAGGCCAACAAGACAGGAATGTGGTCAAATATTACCGCCGAGATGTTAGATTGGGTCAGGTTAGGTTATATTACGTTATTGATGTATATAAAGGTCCCACGGAGACGTAGAGGCCAACTCGCCAGGAATGTTTTCAAATATTACCGCCGACATGTTAGGTTGGGTTAAGTTTGGTTATATTACGTTATTGATGTATTTAAAGGTCCCACGGCGACGCAGAGGCCAACTCGCCAGGAATGTGGTCAAATATTACCGCCGAGGTGTTAGGTTGGGTTATGTTAGGTTATATTACGTTATTGATGTATATGAATGTCAAACGGATTCGTAGAGGCCAACTCGACAGGAATGATGTCAAATATTACCGCCGACATGTTAGGTTGGGTTAGGTTAGATTATATTACGTTATCGATGTATATGAAGGTCAAACGGAGACGTAGAGGCCAACTCGCCAGTAATGTTGCCAAATATTACCGCCGAGATGATAGGTTGGGTTAGGTTAGGTTATATTACGTTATTGATGTATATGAAGGTCAAACGGAGACGTAGAGGCCAACAGGCCAGGAATGTTGTCAAATATTACCGCCGACATGTTAGGTTGGGCTAGGTTTAGTTATCTTACGTTATTGATGTATATAAAGGTCCCACGGAGACGGAGAGGCCAACAAGACAGGAATGTTGTCAAATATTACCGCCAACATGTTAGGTTGGGTTAGGTTTAGTTATATTACGTTATTGATGTATATAAAGGTCCCACGGATACGTAGAGGCCAACAAGACAGGAATGTTGTCAAATATTACCGCCAAAATGTTAGGTTGGGTTAGGTTTAGTTATATTACGTTATTGATGTATATAAAGGTCCCACGAACACGCAGAGGCCAACAAGCCAGGAATGTGGTCAAATATTACCGCCAAGATGTTAGGTTGGGTTAGGTTAGGTTACATTACGTTATTGATGTATATGAGGGTTACACGGAGACGTAGAGGCCAACTCGCCACGAATGTTGTCAAATATTACCGCCGAGATGATAGGTTGGGTTAGGTTATGTTATATTACGTTATCGATGTATACGAAGGTCAAACGGAGACGTAGAGGCCAACTCGCCTGGAATGTTGTCAAATATTACCGCCGAGATGTTAGGTTGGGTTAGGTTAGGTTATATTATGTTATTGACATATATAAAGGTCCCACGAAGACGCAGAGGCCAACAAGCCAGGAATGTGGTCAAATATTACCGCCGATATGTTAGGTTGGGTTATGTTAGGTCATATTACGTTATTCATGTATATGAAGGTCAAACGGAGACGTAGAGGCCAACTCGACAGGAATGATGTCAAATATTACCGCCGAGATGTTAGGTTGGTTTGGGTTAGGTTATATTTTGTTATTGATGTATATGAAGGTCCCACGTAGACGTAGAGGCCAACAAGACAGCAATGTGGTGAAATATTACCGCCGAAATGTTAGATTGGATTAGGTTAGGTTATATTACGTTATTGAAGTATATAAAGGTCCCACGGAGACGCAGAGGCCAACAAGCCAGGAATGTGGTCAAATATTACCGCGGAGATGTTAGATTGGGTTAGGCTAGTTTATATTATGTGATTTATGTATATAAAGGTCCCACGGAGACGTAGAGGCCAACTCGCCAGGAATGTTGTCAAATATTACCGCCAACATGTTAGGTTGGGTTAGGTTAGCTTATATTACGTTATTGATGTATATGAAGGTCAAACGGAGACGTAGAGGTCAACTCACCAGGAATGTTGTCACATATTACCGCCGAGATGTTAGGTTGGGTTAGGTTAGGTTATATTAGGTTATTGGCATATATAAAGGCCCCACGGAGACGCAGAGGCCAACAAGCCAGGAATGTGGTCAAATATTACCGCCGAGATGATAGGTTGGGTTAGGTAAGGTTATATTACGTTATTGATGTATATAAAGGTCCCAGGGAGACGTAGATGCCAACTCGCCAGGAATATGGTCAAATATTACCGCCGAGGTGTTAGGTTGGGTTAGGTTAGGTTATATTACGTTATTTATGTATATGAAGGTCAAACGGAGACATAGAGGCCAACTCGACAGGAATGATGTCAAATATTACCGCCGAGATGTTAAGTTGGGTTAGGTTAGGTTATATTACGTTATTGATGTATATGATGGTTACACGGAGACGTAGAGGTCAACTCGCCAGGAATGTTGTCAAATATTACCGCCGAGATGTTAGGTTGGGTTATGTTAGGTTATATTACGTTACAGATGTATCTAAGTGTACCACAGAGACGTAGAGGCCAACTCGCCAGGAATGTTGTCAAATATTATCGCCGAAATGATAGGTTGGTTTAGGTTAGGTTATATTTCGTTACTGATGTATATGAAGGTCCCACGGAGACGTAGAGGCCAACTCGCCACGAATGTTGTCTAATATTACAGCCGAGATGTTAGGTTGGGTTAGGTTAGGTTATATTACGTCATTGATGTATATGAAGGTCCCACGTAGACGTAGAGGCCAACAAGCCAGGAATGTGGTCAAATATTAACGCCGAGATATTAAGTTGGGTTAGGTTAGGTTACATTACGTTATTGATGTATATGAGGTTTACACGGAGACGTAGAGGTCAACTGTACAGGAATGTTATCAAATATTACCGCCGACATGTTAGGTTGGGTTAGGTTAGGTTATATTACGTTATTGATGTATATAAAGGTCCCACGGAGACGTAGAGTCCAACTCGCCAGGAATGTTGTCAAATATTACCGCCGAGATGATAAGTTGGGTTAGGTTAGGTTATATTACATTATTGATGTATATGAAGGTCAAACGGAGACGTAGGGGCCAACTCGCCAGCAATGTTGTCAAATATTACCGCCGAGATGTTAGGTTGGGTTAGGTTGTGTTATATTACGTTACAGATGTATCTAAGTGTACCACAGAGACGTAGAGGCCAACTCGCCAGGAATGTTGTCAAATATTATCGCCGAGATGATAGGTTGGTTTAGGTTAGGTTATATTTCGTTACTGATGTATATGAAGGTCCCACGGAGACGTAGAGGCCAACTCGCCACGAATGTTGTCTAATATTACAGCCGAGATGTTAGGTTGGGTTAGGTTAGGTTATATTACGTTATTGACATATATAAAGGTCCCACGGAGACGCAGAGCCCAACAAGCCTGGAATGTGGTCAAATATTACCGCCGAGATATTAAGTTGGGTTAGGTTAGGTTACATTACGTTATTGATGTATATGAGGTTTACACGGAGACGTAGAGGTCAACTGTACAGGAATGTTATCAAACATTACCGCCGACATGTTAGGTTGGGTTAGGTTAGGTTATATTACGTTATTGATGTATATAAAGGTCCCACGGAGACGTAGAGGCCAACTCGCCAGGAGTGTTGTCAAATATTACCGCCGAGATGATAAGTTGGGTTAGGTTAGGTTATATTATATTATTGATGTATATGAAGGTCAAACGGAGACGTAGGGGCCAACTCGCCAGCAATGTTGTCAAATATTACCGCCGAGATGTTAGGTTGGGTTAGGTTAGGTTATATTACGTTACAGATGTATCTAAGCGTCCCACGGAGACGTAGAGGCCAACTCGCCAGGAATGTTGTCAAATATTACCGCCGAGATGTTAGGTTGGGTTAGGTTAGGTTATATTACGTTATTGACATATATAAAGGTCCCACGGAGACGCAGAGGCCAACAAGCCAGGAATGTGGTCAAATATTACCGCCGAGATGTTAGGTTGGGTTAGGTTACGTTATATTACGTTATTGATGTATATGAGGGTTACACGGAGACGTAGAGGCCAACTCGCTGGGAATGTTGTCAAATATTACCGCCGAGATGGTAGGTTGTGTTAGGTTAGGTTATATTACGTTATTGATGTATACGAAGGTCAAACAGAGACGTAGAGGCCAACAAGCCAGAAATGTGGTCAAATATTACCGCCGAGATGTTAGGTTGGGTTAGGTTAGGTTATATTACGTTATTGAATTATATAAAGGTCCCAGGGAGACGTAGATACCAACTCGCCAGGAATGTTGTCAAATATTACCGCCGAGATATTAGGTTGAGTTAGGCTAGTTTATATTACGTTATTGATGTATATAAAGGTCCCACAGAGACGTAGAGGCCAACTCGCCAGGAATGTTTTCAAATATTACCACTGAGATGTTAGGTTGGGTTAGGTTAGCATATATTACGTTATTGATGTATATGAAGGTCAAACGGAGACGTAGAGGCCAACTCGACAGGAATGTTGTCAAATATTACCGCCGAAATGTTAGGTTGGGTTGGGTTAGGTTATATTACGTTATTGATGTATATAAAGGTCCCACGGAGACGTAGAGGCCAACTCGCTGGGAATGTTGTCAAATATTACCGCCGAGATGGTAGGTTGTGTTAGGTTAGGTTATATTACGTTATTGATGTATACGAAGGTCAAACAGAGACGTAGAGGCCAACAAGCCAGAAATGTGGTCAAATATTACCGCCGAGATGTTAGGTTGGCTTAGGTTAGGTTATATTACGTTATTGAATTATATAAAGGTCCCAGGGAGACGTAGATGCCAACTCGCCAGGAATGTTGTCAAATATTACCGCCGAGATATTAGGTTGAGTTAGGCTAGTTTATATTACGTTATTGATGTATATAAAGGTCCCACAGAGACGTAGAGGCCAACTCGCCAGGAATGTTGTCAAATATTACCGCCGAGATGTTAAGTTGGGTTAGGTTAGCTCATATTACTTTATTGACGTATATGAAGGTCAAACGGAGACGTAGAGGCCAACTCGCAAGGAATGTTGTCACATATTACCGCCGGGATGTTAGGTTGGGTTAGGTTAGGTTATATTAGGTTATTGACATATATAAAGGTCCCACGGAGACGCAGAGGCCAACTCGCCAGGAATGTTGTCAAATATTACCGTCAACATGTTAGGTTGGTTTAGGTTTGGTTATATTACGTTATTGGTGTGTATGATGGTCAAACAGAGACGTAGAGGCCAACTCGCCAGGAGTGTTGTCAAATATTACCGCCGAAATGTTAAGTTGGGTTAGGTTAGCTTATATTACGTCATTGATGTATATGAAGGTCAAACGGAGACGTAGAGGCCAACAAGACAGGAATGTGGTCAAATATTACCGCCGAGATGTTAGATTGGGTCAGGTTAGGTTATATTACGTTATTGATGTATATAAAGGTCCCACGGAGACGTAGAGGCCAACTCGCCAGGAATGTTTTCAAATATTACCGCCGACATGTTAGGTTGGGTTAAGTTTGGTTATATTACGTTATTGATGTATTTAAAGGTCCCACGGAGACGCAGAGGCCAACTCGCCAGGAATGTGGTCAAATATTACCGCCGAGGTGTTAGGTTGGGTTATGTTAGGTTATATTACGTTATTGATGTATATGAATGTCAAACGGATTCGTAGAGGCCAACTCGACAGGAATGATGTCAAATATTACCGCCGACATGTTAGGTTGGGTTAGGTTAGATTATATTACGTTATCGATGTATATGAAGGTCAAACGGAGACGTAGAGGCCAACTCGCCAGTAATGTTGCCAAATATTACCGCCGAGATGATAGGTTGGGTTAGGTTAGGTTATATTACGTTATTGATGTATATGAAGGTCAAACGGAGACGTAGAGGCCAACAGGCCAGGAATGTTGTCAAATATTACCGCCGACATGTTAGGTTGGGCTAGGTTTAGTTATCTTACGTTATTGATGTATATAAAGGTCCCACGGAGACGTAGAGGCCAACAAGACAGGAATGTTGTCAAATATTACCGCCAACATGTTAGGTTGGGTTAGGTTTAGTTATATTACGTTATTGATGTATATAAAGGTCCCACGGATACGTAGAGGCCAACAAGACAGGAATGTTGTCAAATATTACCGCCAAAATGTTAGGTTGGGTTAGGTTTAGTTATATTACGTTATTGATGTATATAAAGGTCCCACGAACACGCAGAGGCCAACAAGCCAGGAATGTGGTCAAATATTACCGCCAAGATGTTAGGTTGGGTTAGGTTAGGTTACATTACGTTATTGATGTATATGAGGGTTACACGGAGACGTAGAGGCCAACTCGCCACGAATGTTGTCAAATATTACCGCCGAGATGATAGGTTGGGTTAGGTTATGTTATATTACGTTATCGATGTATACGAAGGTCAAACGGAGACGTAGAGGCCAACTCGCCTGGAATGTTGTCAAATATTACCGCCGAGATGTTAGGTTGGGTTAGGTTAGGTTATATTATGTTATTGACATATATAAAGGTCCCACGAAGACGCAGAGGCCAACAAGCCAGGAATGTGGTCAAATATTACCGCCGATATGTTAGGTTGGGTTATGTTAGGTCATATTACGTTATTCATGTATATGAAGGTCAAACGGAGACGTAGAGGCCAACTCGACAGGAATGATGTCAAATATTACCGCCGAGATGTTAGGTTGGTTTGGGTTAGGTTATATTTTGTTATTGATGTATATGAAGGTCCCACGTAGACGTAGAGGCCAACAAGACAGCAATGTGGTGAAATATTACCGCCGAAATGTTAGATTGGATTAGGTTAGGTTATATTACGTTATTGAAGTATATAAAGGTCCCACGGAGACGCAGAGGCCAACAAGCCAGGAATGTGGTCAAATATTACCGCGGAGATGTTAGATTGGGTTAGGCTAGTTTATATTATGTGATTTATGTATATAAAGGTCCCACGGAGACGTAGAGGCCAACTCGCCAGGAATGTTGTCAAATATTACCGCCAACATGTTAGGTTGGGTTAGGTTAGCTTATATTACGTTATTGATGTATATGAAGGTCAAACGGAGACGTAGAGGTCAACTCACCAGGAATGTTGTCACATATTACCGCCGAGATGTTAGGTTGGGTTAGGTTAGGTTATATTAGGTTATTGGCATATATAAAGGCCCCACGGAGACGCAGAGGCCAACAAGCCAGGAATGTGGTCAAATATTACCGCCGAGATGATAGGTTGGGTTAGGTAAGGTTATATTACGTTATTGATGTATATAAAGGTCCCAGGGAGACGTAGATGCCAACTCGCCAGGAATATGGTCAAATATTACCGCCGAGGTGTTAGGTTGGGTTAGGTTAGGTTATATTACGTTATTTATGTATATGAAGGTCAAACGGAGACATAGAGGCCAACTCGACAGGAATGATGTCAAATATTACCGCCGAGATGTTAAGTTGGGTTAGGTTAGGTTATATTACGTTATTGATGTATATGAGGTTTACACGGAGACGTAGAGGTCAACTGTACAGGAATGTTATCAAATATTACCGCCGACATGTTAGGTTGGGTTAGGTTAGGTTATATTACGTTATTGATGTATATAAAGGTCCCACGGAGACGTAGAGTCCAACTCGCCAGGAATGTTGTCAAATATTACCGCCGAGATGATAAGTTGGGTTAGGTTAGGTTATATTACATTATTGATGTATATGAAGGTCAAACGGAGACGTAGGGGCCAACTCGCCAGCAATGTTGTCAAATATTACCGCCGAGATGTTAGGTTGGGTTAGGTTGTGTTATATTACGTTACAGATGTATCTAAGTGTACCACAGAGACGTAGAGGCCAACTCGCCAGGAATGTTGTCAAATATTATCGCCGAGATGATCGGTTGGTTTAGGTTAGGTTATATTTCGTTACTGATGTATATGAAGGTCCCACGGAGACGTAGAGGCCAACTCGCCACGAATGTTGTCTAATATTACAGCCGAGATGTTAGGTTGGGTTAGGTTAGGTTATATTACGTTATTGACATATATAAAGGTCCCACGGAGACGCAGAGCCCAACAAGCCTGGAATGTGGTCAAATATTACCGCCGAGATATTAAGTTGGGTTAGGTTAGGTTACATTACGTTATTGATGTATATGAGGTTTACACGGAGACGTAGAGGTCAACTGTACAGGAATGTTATCAAACATTACCGCCGACATGTTAGGTTGGGTTAGGTTAGGTTACATTACGTTATTGATGTATATAAAGGTCCCACGGAGACGTAGAGTCCAACTCGCCAGGAATGTTGTCAAATATTACCGCCGAGATGATAAGTTGGGTTAGGTTAGGTTATATTACATTATTGATGTATATGAAGGTCAAACGGAGACGTAGGGGCCAACTCGCCAGCAATGTTGTCAAATATTACCGCCGAGATGTTAGGTTGGGTTAGGTTGTGTTATATTACGTTACAGATGTATCTAAGTGTACCACAGAGACGTAGAGGCCAACTCGCCAGGAATGTTGTCAAATATTATCGCCGAGATGATAGGTTGGTTTAGGTTAGGTTATATTTCGTTACTGATGTATATGAAGGTCCCACGGAGACGTAGAGGCCAACTCGCCACGAATGTTGTCTAATATTACAGCCGAGATGTTAGGTTGGGTTAGGTTAGGTTATATTACGTTATTGACATATATAAAGGTCCCACGGAGACGCAGAGCCCAACAAGCCTGGAATGTGGTCAAATATTACCGCCGAGATATTAAGTTGGGTTAGGTTAGGTTACATTACGTTATTGATGTATATGAGGTTTACACGGAGACGTAGAGGTCAACTGTACAGGAATGTTATCAAACATTACCGCCGACATGTTAGGTTGGGTTAGGTTAGGTTACATTACGTTATTGATGTATATAAAGGTCCCACGGAGACGTAGAGGCCAACTCGCCAGCAATGTTGTCAAATATTACCGCCGAGATGATAAGTTGGGTTAGGTTAGGTTATATTACATTATTGATGTATATGAAGGTCAAACGGAGACGTAGGGGCCAACTCGCCAGCAATGTTGTCAAATATTACCGCCGAAATGTTAAGTTGGGTTAGGTTAGCTTATATTACGTCATTGATGTATATGAAGGTCAAACGGAGACGTAGAGGCCAACAAGACAGGAATGTGGTCAAATATTACCGCCGAGATGTTAGATTGGGTCAGGTTAGGTTATATTACGTTATTGATGTATATAAAGGTCCCACGGAGACGTAGAGGCCAACTCGCCAGGAATGTTTTCGAATATTACCGCCGACATGTTAGGTTGGGTTAAGTTTGGTTATATTACGTTATTGATGTATTTAAAGGTCCCACGGAGACGCAGAGGCCAACTCGCCAGGAATGTGGTCAAATATTACCGCCGAGGTGTTAGGTTGTGTTATGTTAGGTTATATTACGTTATTGATGTATATGAATGTCAAACGGATTCGTAGAGGCCAACTCGACAGGAATGATGTCAAATATTACCGCCGACATGTTAGGTTGGGTTAGGTTAGATTATATTACGTTATCGATGTATATGAAGGTCAAACGGAGACGTAGAGGCCAACTCGCCAGTAATGTTGCCAAATATTACCGCCGAGATGATAGGTTGGGTTAGGTTAGGTTATATTACGTTATTGATGTATATGAAGGTCAAACGGAGACGTAGAGGCCAACTCGCCAGGAATGTTGTCAAATATTACCGCCGGGATGATAGGTTGTGTTAGGTTAGGTTATATTACGTTATTGATGTATATGAAGGTCAAACGGAGACGTAGAGGCGAACTCGCCAGGAATGTTTTCAAATATTACCACTGAGATGTTAGGTTGGGTTAGGTTAGCATATATTACGTTATTGATGTATATGAAGGTCAAACGGAGACGTAGAGGCCAACTCGCCAGGAATGTTGTCAAATATTACCGCCGAAATGTTAGGTTGGGTTGGGTTAGGTTATATTACGTTATTGATGTATATAAAGGTCCCACGGAGACGTAGAGGCCAACTCGCTGGGAATGTTGTCAAATATTACCGCCGAGATGGTAGGTTGTGTTAGGTTAGGTTATATTACGTTATTGATGTATACGAAGGTCAAACAGAGACGTAGAGGCCAACAAGCCAGAAATGTGGTCAAATATTACCGCCGAGATGTTAGGTTGGGTTAGGTTAGGTTATATTACGTTATTGAATTATATAAAGGTACCAGGGAGACGTAGATGCCAACTCGCCAGGAATGTTGTCAAATATTACCGCCGAGATATTAGGTTGAGTTAGGCTAGTTTATATTACGTTATTGATGTATATAAAGGTCCCACAGAGACGTAGAGGCCAACTCGCCAGGAATGTTGTCAAATATTACCGCCGAGATGTTAAGTTGGGTTAGGTTAGCTCATATTACTTTATTGACGTATATGAAGGTCAAACGGAGACGTAGAGGCCAACTCGCAAGGAATGTTGTCACATATTACCGCCGGGATGTTAGGTTGGGTTAGGTTAGGTTATATTAGGTTATTGACATATATAAAGGTCCCACGGAGACGCAGAGGCCAACTCGCCAGGAATGTTGTCAAATATTACCGCCAACATGTTAGGTTGGTTTAGGTTTGGTTATATTACGTTATTGGTGTGTATGATGGTCAAACAGAGACGTAGAGGCCAACTCGCCAGGAGTGTTGTCAAATATTACCGCCGAAATGTTAAGTTGGGTTAGGTTAGCTTATATTACGTCATTGATGTATATGAAGGTCAAACCGAGACGTAGAGGCCAACAAGACAGGAATGTGGTCAAATATTACCGCCGAGATGTTAGATTGGGTCAGGTTAGGTTATATTACGTTATTGATGTATATAAAGGTCCCACGGAGACGTAGAGGCCAACTCGCCAGGAATGTTTTCAAATATTACCGCCGACATGTTAGGTTGGGTTAAGTTTGGTTATATTACGTTATTGATGTATTTAAAGGTCCCACGGAGACGCAGAGGCCAACTCGCCAGGAATGTGGTCAAATATTACCGCCGAGGTGTTAGGTTGGGTTATGTTAGGTTATATTACGTTATTGATGTATATGAATGTCAAACGGATTCGTAGAGGCCAACTCGACAGGAATGATGTCAAATATTACCGCCGACATGTTAGGTTGGGTTAGGTTAGATTATATTACGTTATCGATGTATATGAAGGTCAAACGGAGACGTAGAGGCCAACTCGCCAGTAATGTTGCCAAATATTACCGCCGAGATGATAGGTTGGGTTAGGTTAGGTTATATTACGTTATTGATGTATATGAAGGTCAAACGGAGACGTAGAGGCCAACAGGCCAGGAATGTTGTCAAATATTACCGCCGACATGTTAGGTTGGGCTAGGTTTAGTTATCTTACGTTATTGATGTATATAAAGGTCCCACGGAGACGTAGAGGCCAACAAGACAGGAATGTTGTCAAATATTACCGCCAACATGTTAGGTTGGGTTAGGTTTAGTTATATTACGTTATTGATGTATATAAAGGTCCCACGGATACGTAGAGGCCAACAAGACAGGAATGTTGTCAAATATTACCGCCAACATGTTAGGTTGGGTTAGGTTTAGTTATATTACGTTATTGATGTATATAAAGGTCCCACGAACACGCAGAGGCCAACAAGCCAGGAATGTGGTCAAATATTACCGCCAAGATGTTAGGTTGGGTTAGGTTAGGTTACATTACGTTATTGATGTATATGAGGGTTACACGGAGACGTAGAGGCCAACTCGCCACGAATGTTGTCAAATATTACCGCCGAGATGATAGGTTGGGTTAGGTTATGTTATATTACGTTATCGATGTATACGAAGGTCAAACGGAGACGTAGAGGCCAACTCGCCTGGAATGTTGTCAAATATTACCGCCGAGATGTTAGGTTGGGTTAGGTTAGGTTATATTACGTTATTGACATATATAAAGGTCCCACGAAGACGCAGAGGCCAACAAGCCAGGAATGTGGTCAAATATTACCGCCGAGATGTTAGGTTGGGTTATGTTAGGTCATATTACGTTATTCATGTATATGAAGGTCAAACGGAGACGTAGAGGCCAACTCGACAGGAATGATGTCAAATATTACCGCCGAGATGTTAGGTTGGTTTGGGTTAGGTTATATTTTGTTATTGATGTATATGAAGGTCCCACGTAGACGTAGAGGCCAACAAGACAGCAATGTGGTGAAATATTACCGCCGAAATGTTAGATTGGATTAGGTTAGGTTATATTACGTTATTGAAGTATATAAAGGTCCCACGGAGACGCAGAGGCCAACAAGCCAGGAATGTGGTCAAATATTACCGCCGAGATGTTAGATTGGGTTAGGCTAGTTTATATTATGTGATTTATGTATATAAAGGTCCCACGGAGACGTAGAGGCCAACTCGCCAGGAATGTTGTCAAATATTACCGCCAACATGTTAGGTTGGGTTAGGTTAGCTTATATTACGTTATTGATGTATATGAAGGTCAAACGGAGACGTAGAGGTCAACTCACCAGGAATGTTGTCACATATTACCGCCGAGATGTTAGGTTGGGTTAGGTTAGGTTATATTAGTTTATTGGCATATATAAAGGCCCCACGGAGACGCAGAGGCCAACAAGCCAGGAATGTGGTCAAATATTACCGCCGAGATGATAGGTTGGGTTAGGTAAGGTTATATTACGTTATTGATGTATATAAAGGTCCCAGGGAGACGTAGATGCCAACTCGCCAGGAATGTTGTCAAATATTACCGCCGAGGTGTTAGGTTGGGTTAGGTTAGGTTATATTACGTTATTTATGTATATGAAGGTCAAACGGAGACATAGAGGCCAACTCGACAGGAATGATGTCAAATATTACCGCCGAGATGTTAAGTTGGGTTAGGTTAGGTTATATTACGTTATTGATGTATATGATGGTTACACGGAGACGTAGAGGTCAACTCGCCAGGAATGTTGTCAAATATTACCGCCGAGATGTTAGGTTGGGTTAGGTTAGGTTATATTACGTTACAGATGTATCTAAGTGTACCACAGAGACGTAGAGGCCAACTCGCCAGGAATGTTGTCAAATATTATCGCCGAAATGATAGGTTGGTTTAGGTTAGGTTATATTTCGTTACTGATGTATATGAAGGTCCCACGGAGACGTAGAGGCCAACTCGCCACGAATGTTGTCTAATATTACAGCCGAGATGTTAGGTTGGGTTAGGTTAGGTTATATTACGTTACAGATGTATCTAAGGGTCCCACGGAGACGTAGAGGCCAACTCGCCAGGAATGTTGTCAAATATTACCGCCGAGATGTTAGGTTGGGTTAGGTTAGCTTATATTACGTTATTGATGTATATGAAGGTCAAACGGAGACGTAGAGGCGAACTCGCCAGGAATGTTGTCAAATATTACCGCCGAGATGTTAGGCTGGGTTAGGATAGGTTATATTACGTTACAGATGTATATATGGGTCCCGCGGAGACGTAGAGGCCAACAAGACAGGAATGTGGTAAAATATTACCGCCGAAATGTTAGATTGGGTTAGGCCATGTTATATTACGTTATTGAAGTATATAAAGGTCCCACGGAGACGCAGAGGCCAACAAGCCAGGAATGTGGTCAAATATTACCGCGGAGATGTTAGATTGGGTTAGGCTAGTTTATATTATGTGATTTATGTATATAAAGGTCCCACGGAGACGTAGAGGCCAACTCGCCAGGAATGTTGTCAAATATTACCGCCAACATGTTAGGTTGGGTTAGGTTAGCTTATATTACGTTATTGATGTATATGAAGGTCAAACGGAGACGTAGAGGTCAACTCACCAGGAATGTTGTCACATATTACCGCCGAGATGTTAGGTTGGGTTAGGTTAGGTTATATTAGGTTATTGGCATATATAAAGGCCCCACGGAGACGCAGAGGCCAACAAGCCAGGAATGTGGTCAAATATTACCGCCGAGATGATAGGTTGGGTTAGGTAAGGTTATATTACGTTATTGATGTATATAAAGGTCCCAGGGAGACGTAGATGCCAACTCGCCAGGAATATGGTCAAATATTACCGCCGAGGTGTTAGGTTGGGTTAGGTTAGGTTATATTACGTTATTTATGTATATGAAGGTCAAACGGAGACATAGAGGCCAACTCGACAGGAATGATGTCAAATATTACCGCCGAGATGTTAAGTTGGGTTAGGTTAGGTTATATTACGTTATTGATGTATATGAGGTTTACACGGAGACGTAGAGGTCAACTGTACAGGAATGTTATCAAATATTACCGCCGACATGTTAGGTTGGGTTAGGTTAGGTTATATTACGTTATTGATGTATATAAAGGTCCCACGGAGACGTAGAGTCCAACTCGCCAGGAATGTTGTCAAATATTACCGCCGAGATGATAAGTTGGGTTAGGTTAGGTTATATTACATTATTGATGTATATGAAGGTCAAACGGAGACGTAGGGGCCAACTCGCCAGCAATGTTGTCAAATATTACCGCCGAGATGTTAGGTTGGGTTAGGTTGTGTTATATTACGTTACAGATGTATCTAAGTGTACCACAGAGACGTAGAGGCCAACTCGCCAGGAATGTTGTCAAATATTATCGCCGAGATGATCGGTTGGTTTAGGTTAGGTTATATTTCGTTACTGATGTATATGAAGGTCCCACGGAGACGTAGAGGCCAACTCGCCACGAATGTTGTCTAATATTACAGCCGAGATGTTAGGTTGGGTTAGGTTAGGTTATATTACGTTATTGACATATATAAAGGTCCCACGGAGACGCAGAGCCCAACAAGCCTGGAATGTGGTCAAATATTACCGCCGAGATATTAAGTTGGGTTAGGTTAGGTTACATTACGTTATTGATGTATATGAGGTTTACACGGAGACGTAGAGGTCAACTGTACAGGAATGTTATCAAACATTACCGCCGACATGTTAGGTTGGGTTAGGTTAGGTTACATTACGTTATTGATGTATATAAAGGTCCCACGGAGACGTAGAGTCCAACTCGCCAGGAATGTTGTCAAATATTACCGCCGAGATGATAAGTTGGGTTAGGTTAGGTTATATTACATTATTGATGTATATGAAGGTCAAACGGAGACGTAGGGGCCAACTCGCCAGCAATGTTGTCAAATATTACCGCCGAGATGTTAGGTTGGGTTAGGTTGTGTTATATTACGTTACAGATGTATCTAAGTGTACCACAGAGACGTAGAGGCCAACTCGCCAGGAATGTTGTCAAATATTATCGCCGAGATGATAGGTTGGTTTAGGTTAGGTTATATTTCGTTACTGATGTATATGAAGGTCCCACGGAGACGTAGAGGCCAACTCGCCACGAATGTTGTCTAATATTACAGCCGAGATGTTAGGTTGGGTTAGGTTAGGTTATATTACGTTATTGACATATATAAAGGTCCCACGGAGACGCAGAGCCCAACAAGCCTGGAATGTGGTCAAATATTACCGCCGAGATATTAAGTTGGGTTAGGTTAGGTTACATTACGTTATTGATGTATATGAGGTTTACACGGAGACGTAGAGGTCAACTGTACAGGAATGTTATCAAACATTACCGCCGACATGTTAGGTTGGGTTAGGTTAGGTTACATTACGTTATTGATGTATATAAAGGTCCCACGGAGACGTAGAGGCCAACTCGCCAGCAATGTTGTCAAATATTACCGCCGAGATGATAAGTTGGGTTAGGTTAGGTTATATTACATTATTGATGTATATGAAGGTCAAAGGGAGACGTAGGGGCCAACTCGCCAGCAATGTTGTCAAATATTACCGCCGAAATGTTAAGTTGGGTTAGGTTAGCTTATATTACGTCATTGATGTATATGAAGGTCAAACGGAGACGTAGAGGCCAACAAGACAGGAATGTGGTCAAATATTACCGCCGAGATGTTAGATTGGGTCAGGTTAGGTTATATTACGTTATTGATGTATATAAAGGTCCCACGGAGACGTAGAGGCCAACTCGCCAGGAATGTTTTCGAATATTACCGCCGACATGTTAGGTTGGGTTAAGTTTGGTTATATTACGTTATTGATGTATTTAAAGGTCCCACGGAGACGCAGAGGCCAACTCGCCAGGAATGTGGTCAAATATTACCGCCGAGGTGTTAGGTTGTGTTATGTTAGGTTATATTACGTTATTGATGTATATGAATGTCAAACGGATTCGTAGAGGCCAACTCGACAGGAATGATGTCAAATATTACCGCCGACATGTTAGGTTGGGTTAGGTTAGATTATATTACGTTATCGATGTATATGAAGGTCAAACGGAGACGTAGAGGCCAACTCGCCAGTAATGTTGCCAAATATTACCGCCGAGATGATAGGTTGGGTTAGGTTAGGTTATATTACGTTATTGATGTATATGAAGGTCAAACGGAGACGTAGAGGCCAACTCGCCAGGAATGTTGTCAAATATTACCGCCGGGATGATAGGTTGTGTTAGGTTAGGTTATATTACGTTATTGATGTATATGAAGGTCAAACGGAGACGTAGAGGCGAACTCGCCAGGAATGTTTTCAAATATTACCACTGAGATGTTAGGTTGGGTTAGGTTAGCATATATTACGTTATTGATGTATATGAAGGTCAAACGGAGACGTAGAGGCCAACTCGCCAGGAATGTTGTCAAATATTACCGCCGAAATGTTAGGTTGGGTTGGGTTAGGTTATATTACGTTATTGATGTATATAAAGGTCCCACGGAGACGTAGAGGCCAACTCGCTGGGAATGTTGTCAAATATTACCGCCGAGATGGTAGGTTGTGTTAGGTTAGGTTATATTACGTTATTGATGTATACGAAGGTCAAACAGAGACGTAGAGGCCAACAAGCCAGAAATGTGGTCAAATATTACCGCCGAGATGTTAGGTTGGGTTAGGTTAGGTTATATTACGTTATTGAATTATATAAAGGTACCAGGGAGACGTAGATGCCAACTACTCTGAGATAGCGCG